>ML396299.1:12878-44502 GCA_005239525.1 Nicotiana knightiana | reverse complement strand
TAGAATTCATGATTTTAAGCATTATATACCTTGCATTTTATGTGCTTTAATGATAAAAATATATGTCGTATGTGCCTAATGAAGTTTATTTAATGTGTAGGTGAGTTGGAAATGGAAGCCGAGCTAAATGAGAGCATAAACGTCGGAAAATACGCGCAAGAGTCGAAAAGGAGCGATCCGGGACAAGCCTGGCGTTAGCCAGGCGTTAGACCCCAAACGCCAGGGGGTGCCTGGCGTTAGCCAGGCGTTAGACCCCAAACGCCAGGGGGTGCCTGGCGTTAGCCAGGCGTTAGACCCCAAACGCCAGGGGGTGCCTGGCGTTAGCCAGGCGTTAGACCCCTAACGCCAGGGTGCCTATTTCGGTAAAGTCCGAGTTTTAAAGGTTTTTAAGTGTTTCCAAGTGGGGATAGGAGTCTCTTACACGGTTAGGGTTTATCCCAACCATATAAATAGACCCAAGAACACATCTTGGAGGGGGGGGACGAATTTGGGAGCAAAATACACACACAAGATCATTGAAGGAGCAAGGATTATCAGTTTTCTTCATTTTTATTCGAGTATTTTCAATTCATGCACACTTATGCAATTGTTTGATCATAGCATGAGTGGCTAAACACCCATTGTTCTGGGGTTGTGGTTTAGCCATGAATATTGTCATTCAACATTAATTTAACTTTGAATATAGTTTACTCAATATATGGTTGTTTCTTCAATTCTGTGTTTAATTGCTTAATTGTTTGGCCATCAATTAGGTTCTATATACTATCTATGTTATGCTTGGGAAAGCCGTATATAGATTAGAGAAGAATTGAAGAGAGCGCGATCTTAACCCTTCAGGGGAGCGGATTTGTGGTTAGGATAGGAATATACCTAGTCACCGTGCTTAATTAAACATCGTAATCTTAGTGCGTTCTAATAGATTAATTTCATAGGAATATAGGCGTTAATCTATTGAGAATAGGCGAGTAGTGCTTCGGGAGAAGGCTATGAGAGCGTTTATCGATTAATTAGCAACCATGAGTGAATTATATGAAAGGGAGAGTTAATTAGAATGCAATACGAGTGGTGAATAGATCACAACCCTGGAATATTTGTCTCTACTGAATACATCACAATAGTTCTTGTCACTTGATAATTAGTTATTTCATAGAATTTTAGTATAAAATAGTACATCATTGATTTTATATTGGCTTGATTAAATAACGATTAGAGTGATTTAGAAAGTAGTTTACACAAGTCTCTGTGGGTACGATATCTGGACTTAAAATCCTATATTACTTGTCGACCACGTACACTTGCGTGTGCATTGGGAAATCAACCAACAACTACCTCATAGCTTCTGGGCAGAAGCTGTAAACACTGCATGTTATATCATAAATAGGTGCATGACTATACCACTTGTAGAGAGGACTCTCTATGAGTTACTTAAAGGGAGAAAGCCCAATATATCCCATCTTAGGGCTTTTGGCTGTAAGCGTTTTGTGCACAACAATGGCAAGGACTCCCTAGGTAAGTTTGATCCCAAAAGTGATGAGGGGGTATTCTTGGGATATTGTTCACATAGTAAGGCTTATAAAGTGTATAAAAAAAGAACCATGTGTTTTGAAGAGAGTGTACATATTGTTTTTGATGAAACTAACATTCTCTCTAAAAGATAGGAACAAGTAGATGAAGAAATTGGGCGTGTCAGAAACTCAGACCAAACTGGAGCAACACTGGAGGAAGGAATAGGTGATGGAACAGGTTCATCCATCCCAGGAAACATGCCAGGGGGAACTGAGCAACAAACTAATTTCCAAACCTCATTGGAACCTGTCCCTAATCCTGTTCCTCGGCAACAAGACACTTTAGGATCTTCAAGTAATACCCAGTTGGTTGTAAAACCACACAGATATCAAATCTCACACCCCATTGAGAACATTATAACTGATTCAACATCTGGAATCAGAACCAGATCCTCTTTGAAAAATATGTGTGCGTTTGATGCTTTTCTATCCTTGATTGAACCTAAAAATATTGTTGAAGCCTTGCAGGATACAGATTGGGTAAATGCAATGCAAGAAGAACTCAACCAATTTGAAAGGAGTAAGGTTTGACATCTGGTACCTAGACCCTTTGATAGATCAGTGATTTGCACAAAGTGGGTATTCAGAAACAAACTTGATGAAGATGGAACAGTTTCAAGAAACAAGGCAAGATTGGTGGTTCAAGGATACAGTCAGGATGAAGGAATAGACTATGACGAAACCTTTGCTCCTGTGGCAAGGTTGGAAGCAATTAGACTCCTCATATCCTTTGCTGCTTACATGGAATTCACCCTTCACCAGATGGATGTCAAGAGTGCCTTCCTGAATGGCTATCTCAAGGAAGAAGTGTTTGTAAAGCAGCCTTCGGGGTTTGAAAACAAGGAGAATCCTGATAATGTGTACAAGCTTGACAAAGCACTGTATGGACTCAAGCAAGCTCCAAGGTCATGGTATGAAAGGCTTTCAAAATTCCTGTTGGAACATGACTACAAGAGAGGTAAAATTAATAGCACCTTATTCTTGGAGGAAAAAGGTAAAGATCTCTTGGTAGTGCAGATATATGTAGATGACATAATCTTTTGGGCAACTTCTGAAAAGCTAAGTAAAGAATTTGCTAAACTAATGGGGAGTGAATTTGAAATGAGCATGATGGGTGAGCTTAACTTATTTTTAGGCTTATAAATTAAACAAAATTCAAATGGAACTATGATCCATCAGCATAATATGTGAAAGAATTGCTTAAAAGATTTAAAATGGAAGACTCGAAGGAAATTGACACTCCCATTGCAACAGCCGCAAAACTAGATGTAGATGAACCTGGTTCATCTGTTGATCAAAAGTTGTATAGAGGAATGATTGGGTCATTATTATACCTTACTGTCAGTAGACCTGACATTGTTTTCAGCGTAGGGCTTTGTGCAAGATTTCAGGCCAATCCCAAGGAATCCCATTTAACTGCAGTGAAGAGAATCATGAGATATCTAAAAGGCACCACTGACCTATGCATTTGGTATCTTAAAGGTTGTAATTTTGATCTTGTGGGATATGATGATGCTGACTATGCAGGCTTTTTGGTAGATAGAAAGAGCACCTCAGGTATGGCATACTTTCTGGGCTCATGTCTTGTGTCTTGGGCCGCTAAAAAGCAGAATTTTGTAGCTTTATCTACTGCTGAGGCTGAGTATGTGGATGTGCCTCGTGTTGTGCTCAATTATTATAGATTAAACAACAATTGATGGATTTTGGTATAGAGGTTGGTTGTATCCCTATCTTCTCTAATTACACTAGTGCTATCAGTATGAAAAAGAACCCCGTTCATCATAAAAGAACAAAGCACATAGGTGTTAGATACCATTTCTTAAGAGACAACTATGAGAAGGGAATGATCTCTATTGAATTATATGCTACTGATAAACAAATTGCTGACATCTTTACTAAAGCACTAAGTAGAGAGCATTTTGAAAGGAACAGTTTAGAGTTAGGGATGATTAAGATCACCTAATTGAACCAGTTCAAAACAAAAATGAAAAAAAATTGGCTAGGAATTCTGAAAGGTGTAAATAATCAGAATAATAGTTGCTCAGTATCATGACTTAAAAGGCATACTCTCTTATCATGTGTTAATATGAATCCTTGGTTACTAATAATATTTTTCTATTTTTGTAAATTGAGGCTTAATCAAGAGATTCTAACAAGATGAACCTGGTTCATTGTTGTTGGTTCATCTGACATACAAGGTATGTGCTCATCACTATACACATATTGAAATATCAATAGTTACTCATGAGCAGGACTCTATTTATAATAAGCTTTTACAAAATCTAGTACCTATCCCAAATTCGAACCCGTTCCAAAGAGTCCAATTAAATTAAAATGGCCTAGATTATAGCGGAGTCATAACCGTCACTTATCACCTGACACTCCTGAACCGATTAGACTCCCACTTGACCAAAATTACACCCGTTGTGTATTTATTAACCAAGCCTTAAAAACCCATCATCACTTCTCTAATCCTTCACCGTTTTTTCCTAAAGCCATAACCATCGAAACCCTTTCAACCTTCTACTTAAACACCTTGATCCTGATTTTCTTTAACAAAAATCATCAGCATGGCTAACACTCCACCTCCTACTTCATTCTCCTCAACCACACCTGACTACAGTATCACGCTTGAAGATACAGGTTCCACCCCATCTCAATCAAATTCTTCCACTCCATCTCAATCACATCCCACCACCCCTCAAAACAACCATGTTCCGTCTCCTCCAATCACTCATGTTGTACAACCAAGCCCCAATTCAGAACCCAGGAGAAGGCGTGTGAAAATGCTCGCCAGAAAGACTGTGGCCTCTGGCTCTCTAGCTAGGAAATTGAACGCAAAGCTTCAAGCTAGCCAGGACCAAGAATCTGAGAACTCCAATGACTCTTTCAAGTCCGCTACTGAGGGGGAAGCAACTGGTTCTTCTGATTCTGAAAATGTAACATCTAAAATTGGGTCTGAGCTAACTTCTGAAAATAGGTTTGTTTTAATTGGGTCTGTAGTGGATGTGGAGATTCCTGATAGGAGAAGAAGAGGCGGTAAAAATAACTTTGTGAAAGAAATTGAGAGAGAGGGAGAAAGAAGTACTGCGAGGGGAACAGGGGAAGGAGGCACTCCATTAGCAATTTGTGGAACTGTCCCAGTGGTTGTTGAAGAAAGTGCTAAGGATTTAGGGGAAGTAATTCTAGAGAGGCTGGAAAATCTTCAATATGCAACCAACGAACGTGGTTCATCCATTGAATAACTTTGGCTGATCTTATGAGAAAATTAGGGGAGAGTTATAAACCCAAAAAGAAGAGGACACCCAAGACCAAGAAAGTTGCTCCTCTAGTGGAAAGCAAGAAGATAAAATCCACTCCCTCTGCTGATGCTTTCATTCCTAGAGGTCACACTACAAGGAGTGTAATTAGGCAGAGTGAAGAGGAGTTGCAGAAAACTTTGAGGGAAAGTAGGAAAAAGAAAGCTGAAAAGGGGAAGGCAAAAGTGTTTGAGCCCGCAGAGGCTGTTGATGTTGAGGAGATGGACCTGGTCCATCAAGAGGAACAAATGGAAGAAGTTGAGATTGTGACACCCAAACCAAAGAAGGCCAAGACTTCTTCCAAGAAGTCAGCATCTGTGTCTGCTACACCCTCGATTGTTGCTAGGAGAACTAGGTCCACAAAGATTTCAAAGAAGGCTCAGTTTGATGATGATGATGAGTGGAGTGGTGAAGAAGAAGAGGAGTCCGGTGGAGAGACAGACAAATTGACAAAACTTGGGAAGCGCACAATACTGAAGGGAAGGTTGCTGAAGGATCTTGAAGAATCCGGCATGATTTACCTTGTGGACACTCTGGACGTGTAGGGATGGAAGGACATGGTCCTTCAACTAGATGGCAGGCTGGCCAGGAGTGAGATGTCGAGTTCATGGAAAATGCAGAAGTCAAGGATTGCAGGGTCTCCAGTCAGGTAAAGGGGCTTAAGATCTCCTTTGTTGCCAAGGAGCTAGGTGAGATTCTTGGGATTCCTATTGTGTGATATGATGATTATACAAGGCAGAGGTGGCCCAGCTTGGATGACCTTCCTCCTGCACTGCAAATCACCAGGAGGTTCAGTGATAATGCTAAAGAAGTGGAACCAAGGGTTGTGTTCAAAAGCAAGATGAAACCTCAACACGAAGTGGTTTTTGAGTTTGTCAATAAATGCATACTGCCCAGACAAGAGAAGAGGCACATAGCAATCTATATGGATTTAACTCTCATGGAGTGCCTGGACAGTGGAAGGCAAATCAACTGGCCCTCTTTCATTATTCAGTTGCTGGACAGGGTGGTAAATGGCTCCAGGGATCATGTTATCCCATATGGGTTCATCCTGACGGCTGTGCTGGCTCACTTCAAAGTGCCCGTGAAGAAAGCAGAAATGGCCATTGTCAAGGACCATTTTGGGAAGAACACGCTTCTGACATGCGACTATGTTGTGAAGGTTCCTGACGATGAACCTGGTTCATCAAGGAAAACGCCTGTGAATAGCAAGGTCAGGGCGCTTGTGCATGAAGGTGGGTTAAGGATGCTGAAATCCTTCGCCTCAAGACCCGACTTACAGAGGTTGAGGCTGAGCGGGATGCTCTCAGAGATGAACTGACAAATGAAAAAGAGAAGAATGCAGGGATTCTTTAACAAATTCTCTCTCTTCTCCAAGAAAAGAACCCAACCTCCACCCTTTCCCAGCCTTAGGTGTCCAGTGCCGTCCCTCACCCCTCTATGACCTAGTTCGGGATTTATTTTGCTATCTTTTGCTCATGACTGTAATTGATTTTATTTCTTTATGTGTTTAGTGCATGAACTATGCTCTTATCAATGAATTGTGTTGTTTTTTATCTTACCCATTTTGTCTCACTTTCCTTGATAGTTTACATCCTTGGTTTACTATTGATGATTAATTCATGTTTGTACTTGCAGTTGCCTCAGTGGCCATGAGTAATTATTATAATTCTGGTAATTCTAACACTTCGCAACTTTTCGATGATGCCAAAAGGGGGAAGATGTGCTACATTGAAAATTGTAATATTTATAACCTAATGAACCTGGTTCTTTATGATAAATGCTTAATACTATAAAAAGTGTCAATGTTGGATTAAAGTGATTACAGGCCTAAGCACAGAGTTTGTCATCATCAAAAAGGGGGAATTTGTTGGATCAAGAAGCTGAATGGTTTTGAAGATTGACAAATGAACTCAGAGTTGAACCAGGTCCATCATTGGAGACATAGACATGCAGAGTTAATGGCACGTGAGGTGATCACAAATAGGACATAAACACAATCAGTGATCTGAAGATATATCTCTTGATCGAAAAGGTTGCAAATTGATAGGGATATGGACTCCTTATTCAGTAAGGACAGAATCAAGATAGAAGAGGATCTAGGGAGTTGAGATCAACTAGAACTCTTCCACCAAGGAAGAGTTGCATCTGAATTCTAGTATATCTCCTTTTCTACTGATCCTATATATTGTCAAGTGTTCTTATTGAACAGGTGCGCACAAACATAAAAGCAAAACAAGAATTGAGAACAAAATCACCAAAGCAATTTTGGAAGCAGTTCGTGTGAGAATTTCCTGTGTGATTCTGAAGCTACTTGAACCAACTAAAAGAACCAGTTCCATCTGTTGTCTTTTAGTCTAGTTTATTTGTAGTAAGTGATTACAAAGTGTATCTTTCAGCTTTATCTAGAAGCAATTGTAATAGGTACTGAGTATTCAAGTTAGAGTTAACTTGAAGCTTGTCGCAAATAGCTAGAGGCTAGTTTGCCACAGGGGGATTAGAGTTAGTCCTTAGGTTTACAAAAGAGTTTATTTTGTAAATATTGTTTGGCTCATTGATTTAGTGAATTTGAGAAAATCCTACTAGGAAGTAGGTCGTGGTTTTTTTACCTTTTGAGCCAGGTGTTTTCCACGTAAAATTGTTGTGTTCCTTTATTTTCTGAAATTATTATTCCGCAAACTGTAGGAGTTGGAACACATAGAAGAACCTGGTCCTTCTATAACTACTGCACGCAAAAATTGGTCACCACACAAATCACCCCTCATCTTGTGTGGTATTGACATAGATAAATAACAATAACAAATGTAGTATTTGATTTCAATAAATGATAAGTATTACAATCTCTATAGTATTCCTCTGACTCTTCAAGAATGTAAAGTATCTTAATGAACTTGAATTTGGATTTGATCAAGAACATGTAATTTGATCTTGAATGCCTTGGTATTTGATTTGGATTTGTTCTTGATCTTGAACTAGAATTTGAACTCGTAGCTTGAGTGCTTAAGTTCTTGAACTTGTAGCTTGTAGAGAAATCTATGGTGTTTGATCCACGAGATCTATGCTTGCTTCTTGTTATCACTTCTAGTGTCTTCTAGCTTTATGAAGACCTCTATTTATAGTTGTAGGTAGTGGTGTGGGTTTGTGATTTGATTGTTCCGATTGAACTGATCAATATCATCTAGACACTTGACAAAACTCTATTAGTTTTTGATTTGGCCTAGTATGCCACCCCTTCTTGACATATGGTAGTGTATGCTTCCTGGTCCTTCGGGGTTTCAATAAGTATGTTGCTCAACATGGAGACTTGACATCTGAAATTGATCCAGTTTTGAATTCAGCTTGCTTAGCGGCTAATTTCGTCCAGGTAGGTAGGGGTGTTCGTTGGTCGGTACGGTACGTCATTTAGACCTTTTTTTTGGTATTTTTGGTATTCGATTTCTTAAAATACTATACCAATACCGTATCTAATTAAATTTGGTATGGTTCGGTTTTTCTCATTTCAGTTTCGGTTTCGGTTTGTTAACTTTGGTTTATTTGGTTTGAATACTAACTAGTGCGTAGAGTCATAGACTGTAATATTCTTATTTAAAGCACTCAAAGTACAAAACTAAAAATGTTTGTTGACAAAAGTTTAGTACAAAACCAGCAAATATCAACCCAGAGAGAGAAAATGGTACATAAAGGAACAACTTTGGTCATTAGAAATGTGTTTAGAGTTAATTGATGAACTTATAAAATAAAATAAAGTAAAATTTTAGATTTTTTATATTTATTTATAATAATAATATGTGTATAGAAAAATCCTTTTGGCCACACCAATTTTTACCAGATTGACCCAAATGGTGTTGTTAAGGTAATTTTATGCCCCAATTAGGGTATCAGGCGTATTTCTATACCGATAATGCCCTTTTAATTAATTTTGAATATTTCTCTCCCACCATTTTATAGTGTCTTCCCAATACATGGAAGATCTCAAAGGTTGCAAACCCTATTTTCCATAAACCTTTTCTTTTATTTTTTTACGTATTTCCATCCTTTTTTTTTGTAGTATACACCCATATAATCCGAAAGTATTCATCTATATACATGTATTTGATTGTGCATTTCGTATATTTTTAGTACTTTATTGTGTATTTTATATATTTTTAGTAGGTCTTCAAAGCCCTACTATTTAAACAAACCTAGATGGCCGAAACCCTACTTAAAAAAACCCTAGATGGCCGAAAATATACCTAAAAAAACCTTCATTTAAAATCCTATCCTCTTCTAAGTGTGAGTTAATAGATTAAGGATGCATTCGAAGAAGAATAGTGCTTCAAAAGTATATGTTGTATTTTCTGGTAAAAGACCAGGAATATACAACTCATGGAGTGAATGTTCTCCTATGGTTATCGAGGTTAAGCGTAGCATCTTCCAGTCTTTCAAGTCTCACGATGCGGCCATATCGGCGGTCGATGAATTTGAAAAATCCGCTGAAGGTAAACAAAAACTCAAACCTATGGTTTTTATTGTTTTTTGTGGTAAGAAGCCGGGAATATACAAATGTTGGCCTGACTGTGTTAAAATGCTTGTTGGAGTTGAGGGTAGCTACTTTCATGCTTTCCAATATCATGATGAAACCTTAGAAGCCTTCAACAAATTTAAAAAAAACATGTTTTTCACAAGAAGAGTCATCTTCAAGCTCGGCCGTTGAACAAAGTGAAGAAGTGGTAACAAATGAAAGTGCAGCAAGTGCTATTTCATCAGCTATGTTAGCGGGCATATTTATTGGGTTGAAGCTATCAGAAAATATTGGAAAGTAATTATGTCAATTTTAGTTCTTATGTTATCTTGTGTTAGAAAAGTGTTTGTTATTTCTCTTTGGTGTGCAAGAGTTGAGGACTTTGTTTTTCCTTTTAAATATCAAGTATTGTATGAAGTTGGGCATGATTATTTCATGTTTACTTTCTTCATTATCTATGAATTTCAAATTTTATGACTTCTTTAGCATTTCGATCATGTTTCATGCAAAATATTTCAAGAAAATAATATGCATTTTGTACATTACTTTTGTATTAATCTACATTCTTAAATTATTTTTATTTATAATTTTTTTGTGAAAATAAACATTTTATTGATGACCAGCAACTATATTTTATTGATTCCCTTCTAGGTCAATCTTGTGGGATTGATTTGACTTCGGTTTGTGTGAGTACCCTCAAATTAATCGTGTCATTCACAACAAACCATGAGATAGTGATTTTGCTTTTGCTTGATTGAATTATGCACATTGAGTTTCAAAGTGAAAACTGGTTAAATTCCTTGAAACACTGAGGTGATATTGTAGACATCAAATTTTAAAGGATCAAGCTAAATACTAAATTTAAGATACTACAGGACTCTTGAAATCATAGGAGTCTATCAGGGTTTCTTTGGAAGTTACTCTACCCTAAACCCTAACGCACACCTATATAAAGGGATACATATTCCCTTGAAGAGGGTCTAAAAAAATCCATAAATTCTCGGCATATTCGGATCAACGCATAAAATAATATCGTGATCAATATATGTTCTTCTTGATAATTAAATACTTAAGAAGAATATCCATACAATGATCGATTTTCTTGGAGATTAAATAATCCAGAGAGGTCCGTATTATCCTATGTTCGAGAATATGCTGACCCAGCCCTCAAATCACAGAGAACAATTTGGAGGAAGAATCAAGGGATAAACAGAGTTGTAACCCGCAAATATTTATCAATAAATCACTTTATTCTTTTGTGGTTGCAGTTTATTTTCCGTATGTTGAAAATTTATTTCAAACAAATTGACACGCCCAGTGGGACCAATTCTGCCCTTCATCTCTTCCTCATGTAAATCGAAAACTCCAAGTTTTAAAATCATTTGTTACGGTGGTCGAGTACTTCAAGTCTTGTATTCAAGTTTCGGCAAGCCTACAGCCCGACAAACCTTGAAATAGGGGGCATTTGTAGACATCAAAATTTTAAAGGATCAAGCTAAATCCTAAATTCAAGATACGACAGGACTCTTGAAATCCTAGGAGTCTATCAGGGTTTCTTGGAATTTACTCTACTCTAAACCCTAACGCACACCTATATAAAGGGATACATATTCCCTTGAAGAGGGTCTAAAAAATACCATAAATTCTCGGTATATTCGGATCGAGGCATAAAATAATGTCCTGATCAATAGATGTTCTTCTTGATAATTAAATAATGAAGAAGAATATCAATACAATGATCGATTTTCTTGGAAATTAAATAATCCAGAGAGGTCCGTATCATCCTATGTTCGAGAATACGCTGATCCAGCCCTCGAATTGCAGAGAACAATTTGGTGGAAGAATCAAGGGATAAACAGAGTCGTAACCCACAAATGTATATCAACAAATCACTTTATTCTTTTGTGGTTGTAGTTTATTTTTCGTATGTTGAAAATTTATTGCAAACAAATATGTTTTTCTTATTTATTCAGGTCAGATAGTGCTTTTGCTCAATGAAAATTTTATTTTAGTTCTGTATTATTGGAAGGAAACTGATACCTACATATGTTGGATCTTCTTTTGCATTTTTGGCATATTTACATAAGCAGTAAAACATTTGAGTAAAGTGATTCTTGATGTGGAACTGCCAACATAATGTTGTGTGATATCTGTTTTAACTCACTATCGATGGTTATATGATGTTGTAAACTCTTCTTTTCTTTTGATTTTCTGAGATATCCCTTAATTTTTTCATTAATTTATATAGAAATTTCACCTACACTATGTCAGTATTTCTTTTCTAGCTATTCTTCTTTAATTTATTCATTTATTATTAGAGTGATAATTTTCATATTGTTATAGATAGGCAACGTAACCATATTTATACCTCAAAAAAGGGTATTTCTTTTGGCTCGATAATATTCAGAATTGTCACGACCCAAAATCTAACCATGTCGTGATGATGTCTATCGTGTTACAAGGCAGTCCTATTTCCCAAAATATTACTACTAATTTAATTATAAGAATTTAATCCAACATTTTCAATAATTTGAATTTCTCATTAACAACTAACTCTGAATATAAATGATATGAAAATACGGAAACGAGTCCCAAACATCGGGGTGTCACCAAGTCATGAACGTCTAGAACTATGAACTAAGATATATAAATTGTCTAACTGTCCAAAAGAAGAAATGACAAAAGGAGTAAAAGGTCCTGCGGACACTAGCAGCTACCTTGCAATCTCCATAGATAGCCGACTTGAACTCAATGATCGTCGCTCTCTAACTCACCTGGATCTGCACATAAAGTGCAGGGTGTAGTATGAGTACAATCGACTCAGTAGTAACAAAAATAACTAAGGAACTGAACAGTAGTGACGAGCTAAGTAAAACAATTCTATAAGGCAATTAACAAATAAATGCAGTAACCGCAAAAACAAGTAAATGCAACCTCACAACAATGTCACCCCATCACTCAGCACTCACACTCAACACTCAATACACTCAATACTCTGCGCTCACTGGAGGTGTGTACAGACTTCGGAGGGGCTCCCAAAGCCCAAGCGCTAAGCATGGACAGCTCACGTGTCATAATATCAATACCTGGATCCGCATGGTCAGCTCACGTGCTACACGGAAAACTCGTGCAATATGGTATCAATTTTCACGACCCAAAAATCACAGGTCATAATGGCACCTAACTTGACCCGCTAGGAAAGCCAATTAACAAAAGATCCAAACCAAATGAACATATAGGAAGTTAAAATAGGATTTTTTTTGTTTGAACTATTACAAATTTACCCAAGAACTGGTAGCACGAATCATGAGCTTCTAGGATTAAGATTTTACAAAGCAAATATAAATAATCACACGATCTGTTTGAAAACTACATGAACAAGATTAACAATGTCTAAAACTACCAAGGACTAGTGGCAGCTTCTATCCAGAATACACGAACATCTTCAGGGTCAGCCCCTGACTTCTTCAGCAGCTCCGCTCCAATAGTCTGCACAGAGTGTGCAGAAGTGCAGTACCAGTACAACCGACCCCATGTACTGGTAAGTATCTTGACAAACCCCATCGAAGTAGTGACGAGGCTTTTAGTTAAAATATGCTCTTTAATAAACACTATAATGTAAACTAGAAATAGAACTATGCGACAAAATAATATAATAGAGTACACAATGCAACTGTACAAAACAATAAAATAGTACCAGAAAGAATCACAATTCAACAGTTTCCAACATCTTAACCGGCCCTTTCCTTAGAACGAAAGCCCATGAATCACAACAATTGCCTCAAAACTTTCATAGTGTGAAAGAAGTACTCAAGACATCAAATCTAGTGGCACGACAACACCCTTCGTGCATTTATCTTATCCTCACCATATATGCGTAAAATAGTGCTAACCAAATGATAGAAATACTGATAATAGAAATGATAAGGAACAGAATATGCAAGCAGTAATAATAAACGGGAATGTAAAGATGAACATCAGTAACAAACTAAGCAGAGAGCATATAATTAATGACCACAATTAGGGAAAAGGTTATAATTTCATCTAACTAGCATGATGGAGGCGTGAACATGGACATAACAAATAATAGGAGGGGAGAGGGGTGCATGTTCTTGATAATTCAACAACAGAGCATGAATGGCCAACATGGGAGAAGAATCGTGCCTAAGTGCAGGAAAACAGATATGACATGGATGCAATCATAACAGCAGGAAGTAAGTATGATGTTTAGAAGTTAAACAAATAGAAGGCATAGGAAACACAACAATGATTTAGATAGAGAATGAGGACAGAACAGTGACGACAAGTCACATAAGAACCACAAATACGACGGTAATAATTCAAGGTAAGACATGAAGATATATATAAGAAAATATTAGCATAACATGATGCATGTCTCTCGTCCTCACTTGCACGAAAACACCCTTCGTGCCATGACCTCACAATGATACAAAAGTATAATAGTATAAATGCAATGGCACGACATCACCCTTCGTGCTTTTACTCACAAATGACATGGCACGGCATCACCCTTCGTGCTTTTACTCTCAATAACATGGCACATCATCACCTTTCGTGCTTTTACTATAAATAATATGGAACGACATCACCCTTCGTGCTTTTGCTCTCAATAATATGGCACGACATCACCCTTTGTGCTTTACACTCTTCCTCACCAAGCATATGAATATCAATAAAATGGCAAGGCAGGAAGTATATATAACATCGATGAGAGTGATCAACGAATATTCCAAACAAGTTCTCAATACTGCTTTACAAGCCAACAATGATTCAATGAAACCCTCAAGGGCCATATAATTCAAGTACTTCCACAAATCCCAAAATTTATCAACAACTCAAGTACGGAACTAGCATCTAAAAAATATCGGTCATAGAAACGTATTAACGATTATGCATAGAAATGGCCGAATTAGACACATCAATGTATCCTAAGAATTTCCATCACATTGATTAAGCTATATTAGGCAAAGTCTCGACTCTAACATTTTACACTACGTTCTTAATATCTAGAAGTCAAGTGAGGCATGAAGGTTATGAAATTCTACAAGACACAATTATAACATAATCTACCCCCGAGCATGATTAACCCTGGCACATTCTTATACGCTCGTCACCTCACATATGTATCACCCCCGCATGTAGCAAACAATGACAAATAGGAGGAAAAATTTCCTCAACAAACTTAGGCAAAACACTTACCTCAAACAAGTCAATTATAATACCGAGCAAGCCAAGCGATGGTCCAAAAATTCCATCTCGCGCGTTCCGACCTCCGAACGGCTCGAAACTAAGCAAAAACAACTTAAATACATCAAACAATGCTAAAAGAACTAGTCCCAATTGAAAAAGGTCGAATCTTTAATCAAAGGCTCAAAATCGGCCAAAAGCCCAACCTGGGACCGCACCTGAACCCGACAAAACACAAAAAATCGAACAACCCATTCAATTATGAGTCCACCCATACTAATTTCACTCAAATCCGACCCTGAATCGATGCTCAAAACGTAAAAATTCACTTTATGAAACTTTAGGCAAAACCCCCCAAATTTCACATTGAAATCATCAATCAAATCCCAAAAACGAAGATGGATTCATGAAATATAACCAAAATCGAGTAGAGAACACTTACCCCAATCCATATGGTGAAAATCGCCTCCAAAATCGCCCAAATCCGAGCTTCCCAACTCAAAATATGACCAACTGAACAAACTCTTATTTTATATATTTTTTTCTGCCAGCTATTCTGCCTCGTTTCTCATGCCAAACGATCCCGAAACTTGATTTTTATGCCTCCACTGGATTCTTTGTGAAATTCTACTTAAGTTAGGCTCTTGAATTACTCAATTTGACCTTATATTGAAGGAGAATGTTAGTTTTAATCATTAGAAATAGTGCTGATTTTTAAATACGAAGTCAGTGGCAATTTCGTAATTTATCTAAAAAAAATCTGGCAACCCAATTCTTAGTAAAATGACATAAAATCCTCATACGATGTCCAAATTCAACGATTCTTTTTACACGGGTCCGTAATTACGATACAGACCTAATGCTTCATTCAAAACAGAAATCGAAGCTCATTTGTTCAATATGATATCATTTATGCTTGAAAAACAATGTTGAAACATGAAAAACGAGCGCAACACAATTCAAACCTATCCAAAACTTACCTGAGCCCTTCGGGACCACGTACAAACATACCAACAAGTCCCATAATATTATACAGACTTACTCGAGTCCTCAAAATACCGAGCAAAGTGCAGATACTCAAAATGACATGTCGGATCGTCACATCCTCTACCACTTAAACACATGTTCGTCTTTGAACGTGCCAGGATTCTTCCCAAAGCTATTAAACAATGGTGTAACCTCATAGAGCACAACCCCAGGGGTGATCCTACATCACCCTGATCCACGTAAGCCCACCAACACAACACCATTAGAGATGCATGTTTCAACCTTGGTCCTTAAACCTTAGAACCCCATTTTATCATCCAGAATTTAATACCAGATCCGAATCCCACATCTACACACTGTACAAGTATGAACCAGTTGTATCGAATCATGACACCCACAGTAGGAACTGCTGACCACCATTACTGCCCAAAAACAAATCTGGTGCCGCTAACAAACCTCATATCGATTAGGACCTCGTTCAAAACCTCTATACCCTACCGATTATGAAAGAAACACGCATAACCGCTTAACCACTCATCTGATCAATAAGACAAGAAACTCACTTGCACGACTAGGGCCGTTGTCCAAATCCTCAACAAACTATAGTGTTATTCCTCTAAAAAAATCGCAATACAATAATGCAAATCTCAGGTCTAAAAACCTCATCTCAGCCAACACAAGAAACCACACCGACCGGTATCAACAATAATCATATGGAGCCACATACGACCCGGTTCAGTACACTAACAAGTAATAATTCAGATATGACAGATAACAGTAAGAAAACCAAATAAGAAAACTACTAAGCAAATTAAGCAGGCAGGGAAATTTTAGCACTTCACTATGAACCATTCTCAACAAGGTGAAAGCAAAATACACAAAATAGAAATAAGGAGCCATATTTCATCATTGTACCATTGCGGCATGCAACCCGATCCCATCATATCAATCCACATAGGGTACCCATCGAGCCATAACATTCGGCCTCACTAATCATATGTGCTTCAACATTGAGCACAACAGAGTGCAAAAAATATGACTGAAGGGAAAATCATTAGGAATAAACAATACTGAGAAAGACAAGCACAACTATGGTGCAACAAGCTAAGCAACATCACAAAGGCCACCTCGCCCCTAATGCCATGAGGCCTAAACCGAGTCACAATATACGTGCGAAGAATCATGTAGCCCTCGAAACCCATCATAGCATAAGAGAGAAATGTATAACATAAACCAAGGCACGAATAACATCTGTTTTGCCCAATGATATACATGTGGCAACGACTGCGCAAGAGCAAGCAAATTCAGTCTGATACAGAGTACACACCCTTACTGGGCTCAAAATAATCCCCAAACCAAATTTTGATCATCCCCAAACATGTAATAGCCTTCCAACAGTCTATAGCGACCTTTCCATAACACCTACCATTAATCACCCAATTTTCTACACTCCTTCACAACTCGATCAAGGAATAGTCTGCCAACAAGAACATTCAATCTCTGAGCCTCACGAATACCAGAAATTTTCCTACCGAGTATCAACACCGCTTCCCAAATAGCTGATACGTAACTCATACTACATCATCCCTCGATAATACACCCATAAATCAAAACACAATGTATCTGCCAATAGGCTCTCCGATGAAAACACATAGTGCCAGCAAATCCTCAAACACCGAAAATCGTCTGTAACATCAAGAACTCATATCCTCCCCTTCAAAACTAACTGCAACCTTGTACATGCAACCTTTCAACCCCACACGGCGCATTGCTTCTAACATGCTAATTTGCATCACTACGAATGTCTCACAGTCAACTCTGAACCATAAGCATTATAGCTCATATACCTATAGAAAGAATCAACTCCGACCGTGATCATAACCATGATAAGTCCTTTGGATCTCAGTAACACATTATCAAGTAATCAGAACCAATCACCTCTAACTTAACCGAGTCACCCAGACTGCCAACCCGAAAGTAGCTCAATCCGATATGACCGCCCTGAGGGAACTTCTTGGGATTTTGAAACCATTTCTTGCATCACTCCAACATTGACATGTAGACTTTTCTTGATAAGGAAACACCGCAGATCCAATTAACATTCACTTCCATTTTCAATCCCACCCGTAGACAAATCCAAAAGCCCTTAAAGACTACGTAAAATCTGGAACTTGCCAGAACCTTCTCGATAACCACTCATCTTACTCTGATATTCAATACACAGCTAATACGCGTCAAGCAACCCATGTTACATCAGCATATGCCCATTCAAAGAAATAAGCAAGCAATCTCCCGGTCCGAAAATTGATACGGCCCATGACCCTACAATCTGATTGTCAGTAGCAGTTTCCACCACTTAGCTCGAAGCCATAGAACACCCCATCAGCAACCCAAAGTATCATAAGCAAATTGAACACCTCATCACCCGAGAATCTTCCCAAATTTGCGTTTACCAACCAGACATATGAACCCGCCTCATACCCAAATGCACGACTAGAAAGTTTAACACTACATATGCTTCTGAGGCTAGAAAACACATCATGATGATAATCAAGCATCCATAGCCTGTCGTAATCTATCTGCAGCATCACCGATCGTCGGCACATAGCGAATACTGAGCGCACAACATCACATAAGAGAGATAGAGAAGAGTCAAAGGCATAGGTTTCAAGCTGAAGTCGCACGATAAGGAAAGAAGAAAGGGAAATTTTCCTAAATTCCCTGTAGCCTCCCGAAGATAGGTATGGACTTCATCATACGTTGCAGGACTCTACAGACACTTGCTCATGACTCGTAGAACCTACGAACCTAGTGCTCTGATACCACCTTGTCACACCCAAAAATCACAATTCATAATGGCACCTACTTGACCGATAGGAAGGCCAATTAACAAAATATCCAAACCAAATTAAATTATAGGAAATTAAAATAGGATTTTTTCTATGAACTATTACAAATTTACCCAAGAACTAGTAGTACGAATCACGAGCTTCTAGGATTTATGTTTTACAAAGCAAATATAAATAATCACACGATCTGTTTGAAAACTACATGAACAGATTAGTAATGTCTAAAACTACCAAGGACTAGTGGAAGCTTCTATCCAGAATACACGAACATCTTCAAGGTCAACCCCCGACTTCTTCAGCAGCTCCGCTCCAATAGTCTGAACAGAGTGTGCAGAAGTGCAGTATCAATACAATTGACCCCATGTATTGGTAAGTATCTTGACTAACCCCGTCGAAGTAGTGACGAGGCTTTTAGTTAAAAGATGCTCTTTAATAAACACTATAATGTTAACTAGCAATAGAACTATGTGATAGAATAATAGAATAGAGTACACAATGCAACTGTACAAAACGATAAAATAGTACCAGAAAGAATCACAATTCAACAGTTTCCAACATCTTAATCGGCCCTTTCCTTAGAACGAAAGCCCATGAACCACAACAATTGCCTCAAAACTTTCATAGTGTGAAAGAAGTACTCAAGATATCAAATCTCGCGGCACGACAACACCCTTCGTGCATTTATCTTATCCTCACCATATATGCGTAAAACAATACCAACAAAATGATAGAAATACCGATAATAGAAATGAAAAGGAAGGGAATATGCAAGCAGTAATAATAAACAGGAATGTACATATGAACATCAGTAATAGACTAATCAGAGAGCATAGAATTAATGACCACAATTAGGGAAAAGGTTATAATTTCATCTAACTAGCATGATGGAGGCGTGAAGATGGACATAACAAATAAGAGGAGGGAAGAGGGGTGCATGTTCTTGATAATTCAACAACATAGCATGAATGGCCAACATGGGAGAAGACTCGTGCCTAAGTGCAGCAAAATAGATATGACATGGATGTAATCATAACAACATGACATAAGTATGATGTTTACAAGTTAAAAAAATAGAAGGCATAGGCAAAACAACAACAATTTAGATAGAGAATGAGGACAGAATAGTGACTACAAATCACATAAGAACCACAAATACGACGGTAATAATTCAAGGTAAGACATGAAGATATATACAAGAAAAGATTATCATAACATGATGCATGTCTTTTGTCCTCACTTGCACAGAAACACCCTTCGTGCCATGACCTCACAATGATACAAAAGTATAAAAATATAAATGCAATGGCACGGCATCACTCTTCGTGCTTTTACTCACAAATTACATGGCACGGCATAACCCGTCGTGCTTTTACTCTCAATAACATGGCACAACATCACCTTTCGTGCGTTTACTCTCAATAATATGGCACGGCATCACCCTTCATACTTTTGCTCTCAATAATATGGCACAGCATCACCCTTTGTGCTTTACACTCTTCCTCACCAAGCATATGAATATCAATAAGATGGCAAGGTAGGAAGTATATATACCATCGAGGTGAGTGATCAATGAATATTCCAAACAAGTTCTCAATTGTTGTTTTACAAGCCAAAAATGATTCAATGAAACCCTCAAGGGCCATATAATTCAAGTACTTCCACAAATCCCACAATTTATCAACAACACAAGTATGGAATCTAGTATCTAAAAAAATATCGGTCATAGCAACATATTAACGATTATGCACAAAAATGGCTGAATTAGACACATCAATGTATCCTAAGAATTTCCATCACATTGATTAAGCTATATTAGGAAAAGTCTCAACTCTAACATATTGCACTACGTTCTTAATATCTAGAAATTAAGTGAGGCATGAAGCAAGAAGGTTATGAAATTCTACAAGACATAATTATAACATAATCTACCCCCGAGCATGATTAACCCTGGCACATACATATACGCTCGTCACCTCACATATGTATCACCCCCGCATGTGGCAAACAATGATAAATAGGAGGAAAAATTCCCTCAACAAATTTAGGCAAAACAGTTAACTCGAACAAGTCAATTACAATATCGAGCAAGCCAAACGATGGTCCAAAAAATCCATGTCGCGTTCCAACCTCCGAACGACTTGAAACTAACCAAAAACAACTCAAATACATCAAACAATGCTAAAGGAACCAATCCCAATTGAAAAAGGTCAAATCTTTAATCAAAGGCCCAAAATCGGCCAAAAAGCCCAACTCGAACCCCCACCTTGGAACCCGAAAAAACACATAAAATCCAACAACCATTCAATTATGAGTCCACCCGTACTAATTTCACTCAAATCCGACTCTGAATCGATGCTCAAAACTTAAAAATTCACTTTATGAAATTTAGGCAAATCCCCCAAATTTCACATTGAAATCATCAATCAGATCCCAAAAATGAAGATGGATTCATGAAATATAACCAAAACCGAGTATAGAACACTTACCCCAATCTATTTGGTGAAAATCATCTCCAAAATCGCTCAAATTCGAGCTTCCCAACTCAAAATATGACCAACTGAACAAACCGTTATTTTATATATTTTTTCTGCCGGCTATTCTGCCTCATTTCTCATGCCAAACAATCCCAAAACTCGATTTTTATGCCTCCACTGGATTCCTTGTGAAATTCTTGTCAAGTTAGACTTTTGAATCACTCAATTTGACCTTATATTGAAGGAGATATGTTAGTTTCAATAATTGGAAATAATGCAGATTTTTAAATACGAAGTCAGTGGCAATTTCATAATTAATCTGAAAAAAAATCTGGCAACCTAATTCTTAGTAAAATGATCATATAATCCTCATACGATGTCCAAGTTCAACGATTCTTTTTGATACGGGTCCGTAATTACGATATAGACCTAATGTTTCATTCAAAATAGAAATCGTAGCTCATTTGTTCAATATGATACCATTTATGCTTGAAAAATGATGTCGAAACATTAAAAAAGAGCGCAACACAACCCAAACCTATCCAAAACTTATCCCAGCCTCTCGGGACCACGTCCAAATATACCAACAAGTCCCATAACATAACATGGACTTACTCGAGCCCTCAAAATACCGAGTGAAGTGCAGATACTCAAAACGACCCTTCGGGTCGTCACATCAATACATGGACCCGCATGGTCAGATTGCGTGATAGATCACGCGCTATTGTATTAATATCCTCACAACTAGACCCTTGGCCTCACTCAGTCATATACCTCTCCAGCCTCAGAATGCACCATAAATAAGGGGACACAGCCCACATCAGGTATCACAACATATCAGCAAAATAATAGAGACGGAGGTAAACATGTACAATAATTCCTATGACTGAGTACAAATAACGTGAACATGAATAAGCCTAAACATGATCTCTAACATGAAGGCAAAAAAGTTCAACAACAAATAAACACATAACCACATATAATAGCTATTAGGCCTCACAGCCTGACAGGATGGACCAAGTCTCAATCCCTCGCGGTGCACACCCACACGCCCGTCACCTAGCGTGGGTATCACTTCCACACAATCACATGATATCAAATCTCCGGGTTTATACACTCAAAACCAGAGTTAAAACTATTACTTACCTTAACCGCGTAAAACTCCTACTCTGAAATGCCCCCGTCTCGAGACTCGGTCTCCAAAAGCTCTTAATTTAACCATAATCAGATTAATACCATCAACATAGGCTAACGAATTGAATTTCACAATAAAAATTACAAAATATGCCAAAAATCTGAAATCGGCCAAAACCCATCTTCCGGTCCCACATCTCAAAACCAGTCAAAAATGACAAAATAATAATCCTCGTCCTCTTCTGAATCTAACCATATAAAAATTTTCAAAATCGGACTCCGTTTGGTCCCTCAAATCCCTACCTAAAACTCTCCAAAACTCAAGCCCTAACTCCCTCAATTTCACTTTGAAATCATCAATCAAATCCCAAAAACAAAGATGGATTCATGAAATATAATCAAAACCGAGTAGAGAACACTTATCTCAATCCCTATAGTGAAAATCGCCTCCAAAACCGCCCAAATCTGAGCTCCCCAACTCAAAATATGACCGAATGAACAAACCATTAATTTATATATTTTTCTGCCAGCTATTCTGCCTCGTTTCTCATGCCAAATGATTCCTAAACTCGCTTTTTATACCTCCAATGGATTTCTTGTGAAATTATAGTCAAATTAGACTTTTGAATCACTCAATTTGACCTTATAATGAAGGAGATATGTTGGTTTCAATATTTGCAAATAGTGCAGATTTTTAAATACGTCGTCAGTGACAATTTCGTAATTAATCTGAAAAACCTTGCAACCTAATTCTTAGTTATATGACCATAAAATCCTCATACGATGTCCAAATTCGATGATTCTTTTTGCTAAAGGTCTGTAATTAAGATACGAATCTAATTCTTCAATCAAAAAAGAAATCGGAACTCATTTGTTCAATATGATATCATTTATGCTTGAAGAAACGGCATCGAAACATAAGAAAAACGAGTGTCACACAACCCAAACCTATCCGAAACTCACCTGAGGCCCTCGGGACCTCAACCAATAATTCCAACAAGTCATATATCACTACCTAAACTTAGTCGAACCTTCGGAACACCCAAAACAACACCAAAACACCAAATTAACCTCGGATTCAAGCCTAAGAGCTTCTAAACTTCCAAAACTCGCCAACGACGCTGAAACCTATCAAACCACGCCAGAATGACCTCAAATTTTGCACACACGTCACAAATGACACTACGAACCTACTCCAACTTTCGGAATTCCATTCCGACCCCCATACCTAATTTTTCGCTGCCGACCAAAATCGCCAAATTTCTAACTTCCGCCAATTCAAGCCTAATTCTACCACGGATCTCCAAATTACATTCCGGACACACTCCTAAATCTAAAATCACCCAATAAAGCTAAATGAATCATAAAAATTTAAATCCGAATTCGATTACTCATAAGTTAACTACCGGTTGACTTTTTTAACTAGCTTTCTAACTAAGAGACTAATTGTTCATTTCACTCCAAAACAATTCCGAACCCAAACCTACCAACTCGATACAACTCAACACAGCTGAATAACACATAAAGAAGCATAAATTGGAGAAACAGAGTTATAACTCTCAGAACGAACGAACGGGTCGTTACAGGAACCATGGAATAAAGGAAGCAAAAATATTTTAAAACATGTAGAAAAAAAAGATAAGCATCAAAAGTAAAGGAAGCAGAATAAATACTAAACAAGAATTTTCATTGATTAACTGATAATGTTTAACAGATTCTAAATAATATTTGAAAGATATTTTTAGAATACCATGCTAACAACATGGCATGCATAACAATAAAACTTAAAATCCTATTTTTTTACTACTCTACTCAGTCTTTTGATTAACAGATTTTGATGCCTTAGAAGAGGCTTCAGTGTCACTGCTTATAACGATAACATGAGTATTGGGTTCTTCATCCTGCTCAGCGAGCAGTTCCTCAAGCATATCATAATAGGAGGTAAGAGGGTATGAATCAAGAAGAATTCTTATCACATAGTCCGCTCCAATTTCCCCAACCTAAGCATCAAGGTTTGTCTCTGTCTTAAGATTTTTCAACTTCTTTCTTACATCCTCATAGAGGATGTTGTGGTTAATGGGTGAACCATGAAGAGGTTCGTCGAGAGTTTTCTTTGTAGGGTTCTTTCCATTGTTACTGTCACAGAATGTTGAATTAGAGTAGATAATATGGATGATGAGATAATGATGTAGTTGTATTTATAGTATAGTTTTTTTGAAAGCTCTAGGGTTAGGGTTAGGGTTATTAATTGTGTTCCCATTTCCTCCTCTCTTATTTTAATTTGAATCACAATCTTCAATGAACCCTTTACACTCCTCAAAGAAGACTTTACATTCTTCAATGCATCCATTTAGTTTACCCAAAATTCTTTTCATGAACTCTTCATCCAACCATGAGAATATCTTGTTTAGATAAGGTTTTCCAGTAACTTTTTTAACTAATTTTCTATTACAATATTTTTTCAGTAAATATTTTTCTTAATTTTCTCTTTTCCATTCCAATCGTGAGAATATCTGGTTTGGATATGGTTTTCCAGTAAATATTTTTACTATATAGATTCTCAATGAAATTTTTCAGTAAAATCACAAATTTTTTTCTCTTCTCCATTCCAACAAGAATCCGATAGGTTACCATTGTTAACTAAAATTCCCATTTTTTGAATCCCAGTGTAATAACTATTCTCATGCCAACTATTTAGCTTCTCAATGAAGCATTTATTATTCTCAGTTGTTTTAGTAGTGTGTAGGTAGAATTAGGTTCAATTGATTTAAGTCTTTATCTTAAAGAATTGATTTTTTTTTTAAAAATTAAAAATAGTCTTTGAAATTGATTTCATGTAACGACCCGGCCGGTCGTTCCATGAGATTTACCCTGTTTCCCCCATTTCTGCATTTTTTATATATTGCTAGCCTGTTTTTATTGTGTTGGGTCAGTTGGTTTGGGTCCGGAATGGTCATGGTGAGAATTGAGGCATTTAGTCTCCTAAAGTAGCCTAAAAGTTGAGAAAGTCAACTGAGAGTTGACTTATTGGTGAACGACCTTGGAATGCAGATTTTATGGCTCGGATATCTTCGTTAGGTGATTTGGGACTTAGGAGTGTGTTCGGAATGAAGTTTTGATGTCCGGTGTAGAATTAGGCTTGAATTGGCGAAAGTTAGTTTTTGGCGATTTTCGGTCGGCAGTTAAAAATAGGCTTTCAGGGGTGGAATGGGATTCCGGAAGTTGGAATAGGTCCGTAATGTAATTTTGGGTATGTGTGTAAAATTTCAGGTCAATCGGAGGTGTTTTTGTTGGTTTCGGCGTAGTTGGCGAAATTTGAAAGTTCCAAAGTTCATAGGCTTGAATTTAATGTGATTTGGTATTGTTGCATTGTTTTTGGTGTTTTGAAGGCTCGACCAAGTTTGAATGATGTTATGGGATATGTTGGTATGTTTGGTTGAGGTCCCGAGGGCCTCGGGTGTGTTTCGGGTGGTTAACGGACCAACTCTTAGCTTGAAAACTGGGCAGATTTTTGTTGGTGTGAGGTTCTGGTTTCCTTCTATGCGAAGAGGATGTTTGCGATTGCGTAGACCTAGATGGGGATGGCAGGATTTTTTTTATGCGATCGCGTGGATATGACTGCGATCGCATAGGTTGGTCAGGTAAGGCAATGCGATCGTGTAGGTGTTGGTGTGATCGCATAGAGGATTCTGAGGCGCGTGTGTGGGGTGGAGAGTTGTTCTATGTGATCGCGTGTATTGGTCTGCGATCGCATTTAGTGGCTGGTCTGTGCATCGCGATCGCGTGTCTAGAGTCGGGATCGCACTGAGGAAAATTTAATGGCTGGGCAGAATGTTTTAAAGGCCATTTGTGCGAGAATACTTAATTTTCCTCCATTGTTGAACGAGTTGGGAGCTCTTTTGAGAGGGTTTGAGAGGAAATTGAAGGGAATCACTTGGAGGTAAGGTTTTAAACTTCATAACTCGTTTATATGTCGTTTTCTAAGTAATTAAACCATAAAATTGTTGGAATTAAACCCAAATTTGGGGAAGAAGGGTGCATGGAAATTGGATTTTTCTTTTGAGGATTTGAGTGCGCAATTATGGTCCGATTTTAGTGTTATTGGTATATATAGATTCGTGGGAGGACGAGGATTCTAGTGATGCAAATTTTATCAAATTCCGAGGTGTGGGCTAGGGGCTCGGGTTTGGCCGAATTTCGAGATTCTTGTATAATTTGATAATTTTCGATTGGGATGTGTTCCTTTGGTATGTATTGATGATGTTAAACTGGTTTTGGCTAGATTCGGAGCAATCGGGAGCCAATTTGAGGGGCAAGAGCATAGCAGACTAGTATTGCGGCCCGGTAGAGGCAAGTAATGGTTATAAATATTGTCCTGAGGGTATGGAACCCCAGACTACATATTTCTCACTGATTTTAGAATGGCGCACATGTCGGATGATGAGTATGTGGCGCGCACTAATTTTTGGATTGGACTAGGTCCTCTCCGCAGCAACTAATGAGTTGCATACTTTACTCAAAACTTTATGTTAAATTATGTTCTAAATATTGTTGAAATATTTGGGTTATAAGCCGTGTTTGGGGCGTCGTGCCGACCTGTTTAGACCCCTCAGGGCTTCTTACTGCTATTTTTTCTCACTATTTGTTGATGATTTCACTCAGCCACATTGTGCTTACTGTTTTTGAAACTCAGCATGATTTACACTACTTGAGATTTAAAAATGATGTTTTGGGTCGAGTACCCTGTTTTACTTATTCGCCCGAGGGGCCTTTTGTGTGGTTCTGTCGAGTGAGGCTGAGGGCCTGATTGTAAGGATATGATATGCCACGAGGTGGTTTGATATTAGCACTTGGGCTGAAGGAGCCCCTCCAGAGTCTGCACACACCCCCAGTGAGCGCACAGAGTGCCGAGTGCCGAGTGCCGAGTGACGAGTGATTGGGAGGCATGAGTGACTGTGAGGTGCTGAGTGACTGTGAGGTGTTGAGTGACTGATTATGAGTGACTGTGAGGCATGCCCGAGGGGCTGATTATGATACATGTTTTGCCTGAGGGGCTACTTATGATTTTACTACTTTCACTCTGAACTTATGAAATATGTTTTACCCGAGGGGCCTCTATATGATTCATTTCATTTTCATACTAAATCTTTCGGTTTGAAGTTGTTAAAAATATGCATTCTTCAAAGGACTTTTCTGAAGTTGGTTTTAAGGCATGATGATTCCATATATCTATGTTTACACTATTGGAAAGTAAGGTTGTGTATATTGTGATTTGATGACATTGATTTTATGTGTTTCCTTGCTGCTTAGACGATTTATTTTCATTACTACTGAGTCGGCGTACTCACATTACTCCCTGCACCCCCTTGTGCAGATACCGAGCATTAGCCATTTATTTCCATACGGAGCCGGATTGCGGGATATAGAGGTAGCTGTTCAGCGTCCGCAACATCTCTGTTTTCCCTTCTTGTTGTATCTAGCTATTTATTCGGAGGTTTTGTATTATAATATTATACCTTTGGCTTATTTTCCTTAGATGTCATGACATGTTGGTTCCGGAGTTTGGGGTGGTGGCACTGTATATTGGCCTACTTTATTTAGTAAACTCTGTATATTTTATGAAATGCTTGGAATTTGATTGGGATTTTGAAAGAAATTGTGAACATGTGGTTATTGGCTAGCCTAGTTCCACGATAGGTGTCATCACGACCGGTTTAGGATTAAGGGTCGTGACAGTTTGGTATCAGAGCCTAGGTTACATAGGACTCAACGGTCTTGAGCAGGTTTAGTAGAGTCTTGTGGATCGGTACGGAGACATCTGTACTTATCTTTGAGAGGCTACCGAACTTTTAGGAAACATTTCTACATTTCTTTAACTCTTTCGTGCTGATCTATTGATTCTTGAAATCTGAACTTATGTTGTTTCATTCTCTCACAGATGGTGAGGACACGCAATACCGATCAGAGTGACCAGTCACCGGCTAGACCAGCGAGAGGTCGAGGCCGTGGTAGAGGTAGGGGCCAGCCCGCTCAGCAGCTGGGGCAGTGCCAGAGAATCTCCCTATCGATCAGGATCAGGATCAGGTTCCCGCCGATGGTGTTCCAGCGGGACAGGCACAGGCACCGGCAGTGCCTATGGTTATTCTAGGTCTTTAGGAGACCCTGTCTCAAATATTCACATGAGCACCAGTTTGGCTCAGGCAGTCGCCATGTCTTCAACTGCCACCACAGCTCAGGCCGGGGGAGGCAATCAGACTCCAGCTGCCCAGGCACCTGAGCAGGATGCACAGGGTATTCAGGCACCGAGAGCAGCCCCAGCTCAGCCAATTGCTCCGGTCCAGGATTATGTGGTCCCTGCTATGCCTAAGGACGAGCAGCACAGGTTGGAGAGATTCAGCAGACTTCAGCCTCCGACTTTCAGCGGTACAGAGGGCAAGGATGCCTAGGGGTTTCTAGATAAGTGCTAGAGGATACTATGTACTGCGGGTATTTTGGAGACTAGTGGGGTCCCATTTGTTACATTTCAGTTTGCGGGTGCTGTCTTTACTTGGTGGGAGTCATTCGAGAGGCGTAGGCCGGTTGGTTCAGCACCTCTCACCTGGCAGTAGTTCTCCACGATCTTTTTGGAGAAGTATGTTCCTCAGTCCCACAGAGAGGAGCAGCGCAGGCAGTTTGAGCAGTTGCGCCATGGAGAGTTATCAGTTACTCAGTACAAGATGAGGTTTTCCGAGTTGTCTAGGCATGCTTCTGAGATTGTCCCTACTGATAGGGAAAGGGTGAGGAGGTTTGTAGATGGTCTTTCTTATCAGCTTCGGTTATTTATGACTCGGGAGAGAGTATCGGGTGCTTTATTCGAGCAGGTTTTTGACATAGCTTGAGATATTGAGTTCGTTCGCTGCCAGGAGTGGGAGGAGAGGGAGGCCAAGAGGCCTCGTGGTTCGGGAAGTTCTAGTGGTGCTCCCTTCATGGGGCTGTTTCAGCAGGGTAGGGGCTGTTCATTCAGGCCTCCTCAGTCGGGCCGCCCAGCATATAGTGGTGCATCTTTGGTGCATGTTCCCCGTGGTCCTCAGTCAGACCGTACTTCATTTGGTGCCCTCCCAGCTCAGAGTGCAGCTCGATCACCCCCAGTTCAGGGTTCTTCTATGCATGAGTCTTCCAGTGGTCGTACGGGTGCTAGGGGTTTCTATCAGTCCCCGCCTCCAGCTCCAGGGAGTTGTTTTGAGTGTGGAGAGTTTGGGAACGTGTGGAGGCAGTGTCCCCGCTGTTCCGGTGGATCTTCTCAGCAGAGGGACCAGCCCTCGACTCCAACTCCAGTTACTTCGCCACCCGCCCAGGCAGTCAGGGGTGGTAGTCAGTCAGCCAGAGGCCACCCTAGAGGGGGAGGTCGAGCAGGGGGAGGTCAGGCTCGCATGTATGCATTTCCATCCAGGCCAGATGCTATGGCCTCAGATGCCGTGATTGCTTGTATTGTCTCAGTCTGTTGTCGAGATGCCTTGGCTTTATTTGAACCTGGTTCTACATATTCCTATGTTTCTTCATATTTTTCCCGTTTTTTGGATGTGCACCATGAGTCTCTAGTCACCTCTGTTCATGTGTCGACTCCGGTGGGCGATACTATTATTGTGGAATGTGTGTATCGGTCGTGCATGATATCTATTGGGGGTTTGGAGACCCGAGTGGACCTACTGTTACTCAGCATGGTCGATTTTGACGTGATATTGGGCATGGATTGGTTATCTCTGTGTCATGTTTTTCTTGATTGTGACGCTAAGACCATGACCTTAGCTATGCCAGGGTGTCTGACGGTTGGGTGGAGAGGTTTTTCTGAGTTTATGCCTAGCAGGGTGATTTCCTACCTGAAGGCTCAGCGCATGGTTGAGAAAGGATGTTTATCTTATTTGGCCTTTATGAGGGATATCAGTGGTGAGACTCCCGCTATTGATTCAGTTCCTATGGTCCGTGACTTTCTGGATGTGTTTCCTGCAGACCTGCCAGGCATGCCACCTGACAGGGATATTGATTTTGGTATTGACTTGGTATCAGGCACCCAACCTATTTCTATTCCACCTTATCGTATGGCACCAGCAGAGCTAAAGGAATTGAAGGAGCAGCTTCAGGAACTCCTGGCTAAGGGGTTCATTCGGCCTAGTGTGTCACCTTGGGGTGCACCGGTGTTGTTCGTGAAGAAAAAATATGGGTCCATGCGTATGTGTATTGATTATCGGCAGTTGAATAGGGTTACGGTGAAGAACTGGTAACCCTTGNTTGACCAGCTTCAGGGAGCTAGAGTGTTCTCCAAGATTGACTTGAGATCTGGGTATCATCAGTTGAAGATTCGGGATTCTGACATTCCGAAGACTGCTTTCAGGACCAGATATGGTCATTATGAGTTCTTGGTTATGTCATTTGGGCTGACCAATGCCCCAGTTGCATTCATGCAATTGATGAACAGCGTGTTTCAGCCTTACCTTGATTCCTTCGTCATTATGTTCATCGATGACATCCTGGTTTATTCTCGTATCCAGGAAGAGCATGCTCAGCATTTGAGAGTTGTGTTACAGAGGTTGAGGGAAGAGAAGCTTTATGCGAAATTCTCCAAGTGTGAGTTCTGGCTTGGTTAGGTAGCTTTCTTGGGGCACGTGGTGTCTAGTGAGGGTATTCAGGCTGATCTGAAGAAGATAAAGGCAGTGCAGGGTTGGCCCAGACCGTCCTCAGCTACAGAGATTAGGAGTTTCCTTGGTTTGGCAGGATATTACCGTCGCTTTGTGGAAGGATTCTCTTCTATTGCTTCGCCTTTGACCGGATTGACCCAGAAGGGTGCTCGATTCATATGGTCAGATGAGTGTGAGGAGAGCTTTCAGAAGCTCAAGTCAGCATTGACTACAGCTCCGTTACTAGTTTTGCCTGCTGGTTCGGGTTCATACACTGTCTATTGTGATGCTTCTAGAGTTGGTTTGGGAGCGGTATTGATGCTGGACGGTAGGGTGATTGCCTACGCGTCTAGGCAGTTGAAGGTGCACGAGAAGATTATCCAGTGCACGATCTTGAGTTAGCTGCCATTGTTCATGCCTTGAAGATTTGGCGGCATTATTTGTATGGAGTGCAGTGTGAGATTTTTACTGATCATCGTAGTTTGCAGTATCTGTTGAGGTAGAAGGACTTGAATTTGCGTCAGATAAGATGGTTAGATCTTCTCAAGGATTATTACCTCACTAGCTTATATCATCCGGGGAAGGCCAATGTAGTGGTTGATGCCCTGAGTCGCAGAGCAGAGAGTTTGGGGAGTCTAGCCTACCTTCCAGTAGCAGAGCGGCCATTATCCATTGATGTTCGGGCCTTAGCAGGTCAGTTGGTGAGATTGGATCTACCTGAGCCCCCGGGGGTGTTGGCTTGTGTAGCCTCCAGGTCTTCTCTTTACGATTAAATTAGAGCACGCCAGTATGATGATCCACATTTGCTTGTTCTTCAGGACAGGGTCCATCGCGGTGATTCCAGGGATGTTGTTATTGGTGATGATGGGGTCATGAGGATGTAGGGCCGGATTTGCGTGCCCAATGTAGATGGGCTTCGAGATTTGATTCTAGCAGAGGCTCATAGTTCGCGGTAT
>ML396292.1:30509-77224 GCA_005239525.1 Nicotiana knightiana | reverse complement strand
TCTCCTTTTGCGTATTTTTGACGTATTTGCATCCCTTTAGCTCCGTTTCCATTTCCAATTCACCTACACATAAAATAAACTCCATTAAGCACATAACAAGTGTAATTTTATCATTAATGATCATAAAATGTAAGGTATATCACATGTTAAACTATGCAATTTAGTCTCGCATCAATACACATACCTATTTACCTTAGGTCCCGTAGAGCCCTCCTCACCACAGATAGATCCAGTGATCCTCGATTTTTGTAGACAATATCGGGTGACGCTTGGCCAAATCTATCCTTCCTTTTGGCGATCATTTACCTAATTAGGTACTTTTCAAACATGTTCGAGGGGATGCCTTTCACCCTCGACCATCTAATTAGACTGTACAATTCTCATTTTTATCGAGGTGGCCTGATTAAACTACAACGTCGATCATCAAAGTCTTTCTTCACTAGCATCGATGAAGATAAGGACCAAGGATGGATGAGCCGCTTTGTTCGAGTCAGAACCTTTGGCCTGATTCCTGCTGAGAAGATGTCATTCCCCGAGGAATGGAATATGAACTGTAAGTACCGACTCATCGAACATGCTTCATTAGTCAAATGTTTTTTTCTTCCTTTTGAACTAACTCTCTTCTGATGGTGCAGCCGTCGAGTAGTACCCCGGTGCGGTCAAGGACCTCCCGGGTTGGGTTCGACAACTAGATTCCATCTACACATATGCTGAGCGCGTCTGGCGTGACTTAGCCAGAGGTTGATGGAAGGCCAAAAATCATGGCGAGCTTTTATTACTGACATTTTTTTAATTTCTTAGTGAAAATATCTCTCGGTAGAAAATACAAATTAGTGGAGTTAGAAAACTGCAGACACCAAATACTATAGGTAGCTGAAATAGCAAAAACTGNTATTTTCTATGCGTGAATGCAGATTAGTCGAGCTAATAGGTTTTGAACACCAAATACTCGAAGACTTCCTTCACCTTAACCAAAAGTTTGAGGTTCGAGCCGTGAAAATGATGTCTTTTTATATGAGACGAGACAGACCCCTAATAACATACTTTTTATGGCGCAAATACAAATTAGTGGAGTTAGCAAACTGTAGACACCAAATACTATAGGTAGCTGAAATAGTAAAACTTCCACCAGATGTGCAAATTGTGAATGCAACCACACCTTCCACTGATACACCAAATCAGTACAGCCATTGAATTTACACTTAAAAGGCCCGACCTGATAATCGAGTCGAATCAAGAATTTAGAGTTAGTAGATTCAGAATGAATATAATATTATTATAAGAATTTTACTCTTTTTTTGGCATAAAGGTAAGTATAGTGTTCAAGAATCAAAAAATAATAAATTCGTCTACGTTTCTTAGATGAGTTTTCATGTTCTTGTTTACAATCCTCTTCCCTGCCTCCCAACATAAATTCTTTTCTCAAAAACTAAAATAAAAATAATAATAATAACTCCATTGCGTTTGCCACCCTTATTTGAGATTCAATTAAATCAAATGTTTTCATTTCTTTAATTTTTTTGACTTGCTTTTATGAAAGGAAAGTCGAAAAGATTGAAAAGATCAGTATTCATAATCACTTGTAAAGAGATCTGTTTACCTCAAAAATGGTGTTAACAATTATACTTGATTCGTGGTTCTAAATATATGTGATTTATTTCAATACTAGTAAATAATCAAGAAATGATATGCATAAGTAAAGAGAAATGATAGCCAAACCAATGTTGTCAAATGGCTGGAGGCCTCGAGTTCGATAGTTTTGAGGGTCTCGAGGTCGGTCGATATCAGTGGATTAAGAACAATAAATGAAGAACAATCAACGAAGAACAATAAAGCTGAGAAAAAATGTTGAGCGCATTAAACAATAAAAGATAAAGGGAATGTTCTATTGCAGTGAAAAACTTGTTCCTGTACAAATGATTAGGGTCCCCTTTATATAGGAGGTGAAAATCCTAATATGATACATTTCTAATTATGACCAAGAATACTATTGGTACAGGTGTGTAACGGCCTAGTACAGATTTGTACTATCCCTTGCAGATCTTATCAGTCCTAACCATGTGTCCTTGGGAATTTTTCGTTTTTTCTTGACTACCACCAATTTGGTACTGCCTCGAGGTAGGTTGTGACGGGTCCTCGACGTACCTTCTCGAAGTGTATGTTCTGGGATCGATTCGAACTTTACTTCGAACCCTTCGAGCTCGGGCTTGGTGCACCAAAGACCTCAAAATCAGACTCCTCCGATTTCGGCTGTATATAGATAGTCCCGCATTTCTTAGAATGAAACGATAAGAAAAATTTGAATTCTTGACCTTTCGATATCCTCATCATGACGCCATCCACGTGAGGTCAGCAATTGGTGTGACTAAAAGGCTGTGTAGAGGTCATGTTTGCACATTTATCGAAAAACCCACCAATCGATAACAACTATGAGCCTCCCTTTTAACTTCTACAACACGCTTAGATGACCCCTATAAATACCCCGATCCTTCACTGCTCAATCTTTTACTTTCCACAACGCCTTCAAACCTTCACTAATTTTTCTCTGCATCCGTTCTTTCTTTGCGTACATCTCTTAAACATTTTCTTCTTCATATTCTGAAATTTCACAAAATATGGAAAAAACTTCTAAGTAATTCCCCAAAAAGAGCAAGCTCCTTCATTATCATGTTCGTCTAAGAGCAAAAAGGTAGTACCTCCTTGTGTTGAGGAGTGCACCCCCGGGCCTTGTGAAACATCTTCTGATTTCAAGGTCGTAAAACCTTCCTCGGTTGCAGGACGACGTGAACACATGTCTCGATATATTAGTCTGATAACCGAAACTAGAAAGGTAAAGGTTGATTGCCGTTGGGGGGATGCGGTACAAGTGGAGATCCTTCACCTGAAGAGGACATAACCACTCACAAAACTGGTTTTCTTAGCNTCATTCCCCGAGGAATGGAATATGAACTGTAAGTACCGACTCATCGAACATGCTTCATTAGTCAAATGTTTTTTTCTTCCTTTTGAACTAACTCTCTTCTGATGGTGCAGCCGTCGAGTAGTACCCCGGTGCGGTCAAGGACCTCCCGGGTTGGGTTCGACAACTAGATTCCATCTACACATATGCTGAGCGCGTCTGGCGTGACTTAGCCAGAGGTTGATGGAAGGCCAAAAATCATGGCGAGCTTTTATTACTGACATTTTTTTAATTTCTTAGTGAAAATATCTCTCGGTAGAAAATACAAATTAGTGGAGTTAGAAAACTGCAGACACCAAATACTATAGGTAGCTGAAATAGCAAAAACTGCACCAGATGTGCAAATTGTGAATGCAACCACACCTTCCACTGATACACCAAATCAGTACAGCCATTGAATTTACACTTAAAAGGCCCGACCTGGTAATCGAGTTGAATCAAGAATTTAGAGTTAGTAGATTTAGAATGAATATAATATTATTATAAGAATTTTACTCTTTTTTTGGCATAAAGTTAAGTACATTGTTCAAGAATAAAAAAATAATAAATTCATCTACGTTTCTTAGATGAGTTTTCATGTTCTTGTTTACAATCCTCTTCTCTGCCTTCCAACATAATTTATTTTCTCAAAAAATAAAATAACAATAATAATAATAACTCCATTGCTGTTCCCACCCCAATTTGAGATTCAATTAAATCAAATGATTCCATTTCTTTAATTTTTTTGACTTGCTCTTATGAAGGAAAGTCGAAAAGATTAAAAGGATCAGTATTCACAATCACTTGTAAAGAGATCCATGAAAAGTTAATAACTAGTATCTTTTTCAAAAAATCAATTAATTCGATATCAAACACTTTATAAGCTGTTTGATATAAAATAAAATTACTAAAGAAGTGTGCGAAATTGATTTTTCAAATAGACCCCATTTGTATTTACCTATCCTCACGAGAATAAATACCAACACAGTAGTTTCTAACTTTTTTCACATGGAAGGTGAAACAATACAAAATGCTGTCAAAGTTGAACCTTAAAAGATCCCATCTTTGGAAAAGGTTATTCTATAGTGTTTGATTGAGCTTACAATTAGGTAAGTTGTGTATAATCCAACCCGCTAGTAATATTGTCCGTTTTAGGTTTTCATTGGTTTTAAGTTTGCACGCGGAGTGTCTATAATACCATCTGCAACAGCCCATCCCGCTAATGATATTGTCCGCTCTAATCCTAGGCCCACACGGATTTAAAATGTCATTAGGGTCTAAGGCTTGTTAATTTATATACACAATATTTCCTATTGTGTTTTGCCGATGTGGAACTCTGTCTTCGGCCTGGGGTGTTACACACACCCTCTCTTATGGACCTCTCCACATGGGATTCACTTAGACTCAGCACTAAGGTTTGCTCCACCTAACCGAGATTCACCAAAACTCATTTAAACTCTGACCCACCGTAAGAAATACTGATATAAGAGTGACTCTAATACCATCTGTAACAGCACAGTCCACTAGTGATATGATCCGCTTTGGGCCTAGGCTGCCCGGCTTTAAAACGCGTCACTACGGTCTAAGGCATCTCTCCCGTATCTTTTCGATAAGGGATTCTCCTATGGTGTTACATGTTGTCACAACCTAAAATCCAACTACTCGTGATGGCACCTAACTCAACCCGCTAGGTAAGCCAGTTAACAATTATCCAATTCCAGTGAAATTAATAAAATAATTTAATAGAAAAGTTAACTGAATCTTATACATCCCCCAAGGATTGGTAGTATAAATCATGAGCTTCTAAGATTAGAATTTACAAAGATGGTATGAAACAAATACATTATCTGTTCGAAAAGTACATAAACATATTTATATATTCTAATGCTACCATGAGCATGAGTCAGCTACAACCGGAACGCAAGTACATCTTCAAATCCAGCTATCGTTGATATCAGCAACATCAACAACCAACATCTGCACACAAGGTGCATAAGTATAGTATGAGTACAACCAACCCCATGTACTCAATAAGTAACAAACCTAACCTTGGGTTAAATGTAGTGATGAGCTGTAACGACCCGACCTGATGTTCTGAGAGTTATAGCCCCGTTTCTCCCATTTATGCTTCTTTATGTATTGTTCAGTTGTGTGGAGTTGTATCGAGTTGGTAGACTTGGGACCGTAGTAGTCTTGGAGTGAAATGAGACACTTAGTCTCTTAGTTAGAAAGCTAAGTTAGAAAAGTCATCCGAAAGTTGACTTATGAGTAAACGAACTCGGATTTGGATTTTCATGATTCGGTTAGCTTTGTTGGATGATTTTAACCTTAGGAGTGTGTCCGGAATGTAATTTGGAGGTCCGTGGTAGAATTAAGCTTGAATTGGCGAAAGTTAGAAATTTGGCCATTTTGGTCGGTAGTGGAAAATTAGGTATTGGGGTCGGAATGAAATTCCAGAAGTTTTAGTAGGTTCATAATTTCATTTGTGACGTGTGTGAAAAATTTGAGGTCATTCGGACGTGGTTCGATAGGTTTCGGCGTCGTTGGCGAATTTCGGAAGTTTAGAAGTTCTTAGGCTTGAATCCGAGGTTGATTCGGTGTTTTGGTGTTGTTTTGGGTGTTCTGAAGGTTTGACTAAGCTAGGGTAGTGATATATGACTTGTGAAAATTATTGGTTGAGGTCCCGAGGGGCTCAGGTGAGTTTCAGCTAGGTTTGGGCTGCGTTGTGCTTGTTTTTCTTATGTTTTGATGTCGTTTCTTCAAGCATAAATGGTACCACATTAATCAAATGAGCTCCGATTTCTGTTTTGATTGAATCATTAGATCCGCACCGTAATTATGGAGCCATAGCAAAAATAATCATCAAATTTGGACATTGTATGAGGATTTTATGGTCATTTTACTAAGAACTAGGTTGCCAGATTTTTCTGATTAATTATGAAATTGCCACTAACGGCGTATCTAAAAATCTGCATTATTTACAAATATTGAAACCAACATATCTCCTTTATTATAAGGTCAAATTGAATGATTCAAAAGCCTAACTTGACTAAGATTTCACAAGAAATTCATTGGAGGCATAAAAAGTGAGTTTCAGGATTATTTGGCACGAGAAACGAGGTAGAATAGCTGACAGAAAAATATATAAAACAAGGGTTTATTCATTCGGTCATATTTTGAGTTGGGAAGCTCGGATTTGGGTTTGGATTCGATTTTAACCATATGAATTGGGATAAGTGTTCTCTACTCGGTTTTAGTTATATTTCATGAATCTATTTTCGTCTTTGGGATTTGATTGATGATTTCAAAGTGAAATTGAGGAAGTTAGGGCTTGAGTTTTGGAGAGTTTTAGATAGGGATTTGAGGGACCAAACAAAGTCCGATTTTGATAAATTTTATATGGTTAGACTCGGGAGAGGACGAGGATTATTATTCTTCCATTTTTGACTAGTTCCGAGATGTAGGCCCGGGGGCCGAGTTTTGGCCGATTTCATATTTTTGGCATATTATGTAGATTTTATTGTGGAATTCGATTCTTTAGCCTATGTTGATAGTATTATTCTGATTATGGTTAGACTCAGAGATTTTGGAGACTGAGTCCAGAGACGAGGTGATCCTGTAGTAGGATTTTACGATGTTAAGGTAAGTAACAGTTTTAACTCGGCTTTGAGGGTATAAACTCGGAGAATTTGATATTATGTGATTGTTTGGAGGTGATACCCATGCTAGGTGATAGGCGTGTGGGTGTGTACCTCGAGGGATTGAGACTTGGTCCGTCCTGTGAGGCTGTGAGGCCTAATAACCATTATCTGTGTTTATGCATTTACTTGTTGGTGAACTTGTCTGCCTTCGCGTTAGAGATTATGTTTAGGGTTAATTCATGCTCACGTTATTTGTACTCAGTCATAGAATTATTGTACATGTTTACCTCAGTCTATATTATTTTGTTAATATGCTGTGATATTGATGTGGGATATGTCTCCTTATTTGTTGATGATAGTGAGTCTAGTGAGGTACATGATCGAGTGAGGCCGAGGGCCTGGTTGTGAGGATATTAATACCATAGCGCATGAGTTGTCCGCGTACCATGTGAGCTGACCGTGCGGGTCCAGGTATTGATACCATAGCTCGTGAGTTATCCGCATAGCACGTGAGCTGGCCATGCAGATCCAGGTACTGATATTATGACACGTGAGCTGTCCGTGCTTAGCGCTTGGGCTTTGGGAGCCCCTCCGGAGTCTCTACACACCCCTACTGAGCGCAAAGTCTTGAGTATATTGAGTGTTGAGTGTATTGAGTGTTGAGTGTTGGGTGCAAGTGTTGAGTGATGTAGTGACATTGCTGTGAGGTTGCATTTACTTTAGATGTTGCTACATTTTACCTGTTAATTTCTTTGTAGCATTTATTGATTTTTTATGGAATTTTCCTGTTTATTTTTGTTTATTTTAAATTGTGATAATGAAATAATAGAATTGTTTTACTTAGTTCGTCACTACTGTTCAGTTCCTTAGTTATTTCTGTTACTACTGAATCGGTTGTACTCATACTACACCCTGCACTTTATGTGCAGATCCAGGTGAGTTAGAGCGCATTGATAGTTGAGTTCAAGCCGGCTATCCTTGGAGACTGGAAGGTAGTTGCTAGCGTCCGCATGACCTTGTTACTCTTTTTATCATTTCTTCTTTTGGACTGTATTGACAGTTAGATAGTTTATATATCTTAGTTCATAGTTTTAGACGCTCGTGACTTAGTGACATCCTGATGTTTGGGGCTCATTTCCCTATTTTTATTAATCATATTTAGAATTGATTCAGTTTATGAAAATTTCAAATTTAGGAAATGATTTATTAATTCCTTAAAATCTTATTAGTAGTAGTATTTTGGGAAATAGGCTTGCCTTGTAACACGATAGGCTCCATCACGACCATGGTTAGATTTTGGGTCGTGACACGAACTAGAACAAAGGTTGGGTCCAACACCAATATCCAACAACAATTCATAACAATATAAAGCAAGTAATAAAAGAAGATTCACAGATGAATTTCTCAGCCTATTCATAGTTTCTCGAAAAATAGATCCGCTTTTCTAGTATATCAGTGAATACCCAAATCCTTTACTGAAATCGGCGAAAATATGAGTAAATTTGAAAACAGTAGTTTTTCCCAAAAATCCTTTCAATAATAAATGGGATGTTCTATTTTTCTTTCCAGGTATCCAGTGTAACATATATCACTATGCTCATTTGTCAATATAGGTGAGAAGTCATGAATGACGTGATACCGTACAACATGAGGAATAAAGGCATCTTTATGCCTGTATGTCAAATGTGCATATCAAATACGATGCAACTCAATGATAAAACCATATGCATACTCTCAGAGTATCAATTCACTCAGTCCTACCAGTCACTCAGTCCTCACAATTACTCAGTCCTCCCAGTCACTCAATCCTCACAGCCACTTAGTCCTTCCAATCCTCGGCACTCGCACCCAGTAGGTACCTGCCTCACTAGGGGTGTTTATAGACTCCAGAGGGGCTCCTTCAGCCCAAGCGCTCTATCAAGCCAATCATGGAATAAAATCAATGAAATATGTTGCAACGTACAACCCGATCCCATAAATATCCTCAGAATCAAGCTCTCGGCCTCACTCAGACATCAATCTCTCCAGTCTCTCAGGTTCTCAATGTCATGAAATATCAGCCCGAAAATAATGATGTACTAATAAATAGTAACAGAGACTGAGATATGATATGAATATGACTGAGTATGTCATGTATTGAAAGCAGATAACTCACGCTCAACAGTAGAAATGACCTCAGTGGGTCCCAACAAGATAAACATGTAGCCTAGACGTTGTTTCTACATGAATCATAGCTCAATAACTCTAGTATGTAGAGATTTCATGGTTACAGATAAGATCAGGTAACTGCACAATACCACATAAATAACGGAATTACAACTAACACGGTGCACGCCCACACGTCCACACGCCCGTCACCTAGTATGCGCGTCACCTCAACACCAATCACATAACACGTAATTCGGAGTTTCATACTCTCAACACCAAGTTTAGAAGCGTTACTGTAACGACCTGATTTGTCGTTAAGTAGAACTTGCATTTTTATTGCTGTCATCGACTTGTCATGGATTAGTTATTCTATTGTTGATGTGTTAGAGTCGATAGGCTTGAAATCGGAATGGTTAAATGAGAATTCAGTAACTTAGTCTTTAAAAGATAGCCTTATAATGGGAAAAGCCAACTGAGAGTTGAATTATTGGGAAACAACCTAGGAATGAGGATTTTATGGCTCAGATAGCTTTGTTAGGTGATTTGAGACTTAGGAGTGTGTTCGGAATATTTTTGTGATGTCCGGTGTGGAATTAGGCTTGAATTGGCGAAAGTTAGTTTTTGGCGATTTTCGGACAGCAGTAGAAAATAGGCTATCGGGTTCGGAATGGAATTCCGGCAGTTGAAACAGGTTCGTAATGCCATTTTGGATGTGTCTGCAAAATTTCAGGTTAATCGGAGTTGTTTTGGGTAGTTTCGGCATTGTTGGAGGATTTTAGAAATTTCAAAGTTCTTAGGCTTATCCAATGTAAATTTGGTGTTTTGATGTAAATTTTGGTGTTGTGAGAGTGCAACTAAGTTTGAATGATGTTATGGGATGTGTTAGTAACTTTGGTTGGGGTCTCGAGGGGCTCGGGATTGATATCGGGTGGTTAACGGACATTTTTGGCCTTAGGAACCTGCTGAAAAATCTGGTGTTCTGTTGCTGGTGTCCTTGTACGCGATCACAGAGATACATTCGCGATCGCGTAGTGCAAATTGTGAGGGGCAGAATTTTACTCTCTGTGATCGCATAGGTGTCTTCGCGATTGCAGAGGTTGAGCAGTGCGATCGCGTGAAGAGTGTTGCGATTGCGTAGGGATAAAGTAGGTGTGTGGGGGCGAGGTCGATTGGTCTTCGCGATCGCGTGGGGAGAGCTGCGATTGCGTGTGGTTGGAAATTTCTGCTACGCAAAATTTCTGCTACGCGATCGCGACAGGGAGTCCGCGATCGCGGTGAAGGAATCACTGGGCATAATTAATTAAACCCTTCCGCGACTTAACCCTTATTTTACACCATTCTTGTACGGGAAAAATCTTTGGGGACGAATTTTGAAGAGGGAAATCCTTGTTCTTCATAGAGGTAAGTATTTTGATTACTAAAACTCGATCATGGATGATTATAGAACATAAAACCAGTGTAAATTCGTTGTAAAACAGTAGAAAAATGGGATTTTGGGGCTTGAAGATAAGAGACCTTTAGGGGTCGATTTGAGGGGTCAAACAGACTCCTAGTTTGGTGTTCTTTATATGAAAGGAATCGTGGGAGGATGAAGAACACTTTCCTGTAAAAATTTTTGAGTTTCGGGACGCGTGCCCGGGGGGTCGGGTTTTGACCAATTTCGGGTTTTTGGGTGAATTTTGATATTTTCAATTGGAAATCGTTCCTTAAGCATATATTGATGATAAAAATCTGAACTTGGTAGATTTGGAGCACTCGGAGGCCGAATTGAGAGGCAAGGGCATTGCGGAGTAGTGTGTTAGCCGGTTTTAAGGTAAGTAACGCTTCCAAACTTGGAATTGAGGGTTCGAAACCCCAAACTATTTGATAACTGCTGTTAATTAAGGCGACGCACTTGCCAAGTGACGGGCATGCGGGCGTTTACCGAATATTTTTAGCCTGGCTCATCCCATGGAACTGTCTATTGGTTATCCCAGATTGATATTGTATTGTGAAGGTGGTAATTACCTGAAACGAAATAGAAATCATGTTAAGTATAAATGTTAAGGCTTCACGCCGATGTGTTTAGACCGGAATGGTTGATTATTGTTGTCTCCATCTGTGATTATTGCTTTCATGTACTCAGTCCTGTTATAGTATATGTTTCATGCCTCAGTCTCGTAAGTTGCTAGTTTATTTATATTATCATTGGTTTTGGGTGCATTGCATATGTTAGAGCATTCTAAGTGAGACTGGAAGGTACTGACTGAGTGAGGCTTAGAGCCTAGTTTGAGACAGTTATGAGGTCGGACTGCATACCACAGCGATCCTGAAATCATGCCTTCGTTGGCTTGATATAGCGCTTGGGCTGAAAGGAGCCCCTCCGGAGTCTATACACCCCCAGTGAGCGCACATATATTCCGGAGATGGATTTCTCCGTGGTTGTTATGTTCCGTAAATGGATTTATCCGTGGTTGTTATGTTCCGGAGATGGATTTCTTCGTGGTTATTATGTTTAGGATATGGATTTCTTCATGGGGGCTGGATCAACCGTTTTCCTCAGTAATTAGTGACTGTGTCACTTGTGTTTATGTAATATCCGAGATGGACTTCCCTGGGCCTGAAGGCCATATTCTAGTACTGAGTGGACCACCTTATGAGAGCTCGATTAATGAGTACACATCATTCATGATTCCATATGCATTCATGCTAGTATGCAGGGTTACAGACATATCTTGATATATCGTATTTATTTCCTGATATATTACTGTCATGTCCAATTTATATACTGTTGTTTGAATTGTCGGAGGTTTAGTCCGTCACTACCTCTCAGCCTGTAGTTTGGTTTCGTTACTACTGAGTTGGTGTACTCACGTTATCCCCTGCACCTTTTGTGAAGATCCAGGTACAGAGGAGTTCAGCTCGGGCCAGGGAGCGCATCAGTTTCATCAGAGTTGACGAGGTAGCAGCTGGCGACCGCGATCTCGTCTTCTCCTTCCTTTCTACCTGTCGTATTTATTTTCAAACTATGTTAGTCATTTCATTTGATTTTATTTAGTATTAGCACCTCATGACTGTGTGACACTGGATCCGGGAATTGTAGGATTTGGTCTTTCGAATTTTATAAACTGGTTTTCCCAAAATACTGGATTTATTATTATTGTCATTGATTTCAGAATTTGTTAAAAAGGGGATTTTTATGAGAATTGTATTTAGTTAGATAAAATGGGTGGCTTGCCTGGTTCCACGACAGGCGCCATCACGACTCCGGAAATGGGCCGTGACAGTTACTTACCTCGAAGAAGCCAAATTCCAATACCGAGCAAGCTAAACGATGCTCCAAAAATGCCATCCCGTGCGTTCTGACCTCTGAACATCTCAAAACTAACCAAAAATAACTCAAATACATCAAACAATGCTAAAGGAACCAATCCCAATCGAAAAAGTCAAATCTTGAATCAAAAGCCCAAAATCGGCCAAAAATCCCAACCCAGGCCCGCACCTCGAAACCTGACAAAACTCACAAAATCCGTCAACCCGTTCAATTACAAGTCCAACCATACTAGTTTCACTCAAATCCGACTCCAAATCAGTGTTCAAAACTCAAAAATTCGATTTATGAAGTTTTTGACAAAACCCCCTAATTTCCTCTTTAAATTCATCAACCAAATGCTAAAAATGAAGATAGATTCATGAAATGTAATCAGAACCGAGGGTAGAACACTTACCTCAATCCTTGTGATGAAAATTACTCCAAAAATTGCCCTATTCTTAAGTCAGTAGCTCAATATGTGATGAAAATGACCAACCCTCGAACTTAACGCATTCTGCCCAGCGGATTCCGCCTTTGCAGACAAGAGGTCGCATTTGCGACCACCGCTTCTATGGTAAATGTTTCGCTTCTGCGAAAATAGCCTTGCCCAGCAACCCTGCACTAGCGGCAGAAATCCGCTTCTACGATCACACAGGTGCGGAAAATAACCTCGCACCTGCGACACTGCCCTGATCCTACCATGCCGTTTCTGCTTCCACTGCCTCGCTTGTGCTACGTCGCACCTGCACCCAATATTTTGCAGGTTCGATCACACTAGGACTGCTCAAAAACCAGCCTTAGCCAAAAATTTTAAAATGCATCGAACATCGTCTGAAATTCCCCCGAGCCCCTCGGGACCCTGTCCAAATATACCAACGAGTCCCATAACATAACACAGACCTGCTCGAGGCCTCAAATCACACCTAACAACATCGAAACGATGAATCGCACCTAAATCTGAACTTGATGAACTTTGAACTTTTCAACTTCCAACTCGTGCCGAAACATAGCAAAGCAACCCGGAATAAACCCGAATTTTGCACACAAGTCCCAAATGACATAATGAAGCTATTCCAACTCCCAGAACCACAATCCGATCCGGATATCCACAAAGTCAACTCTCGGTCAAACATTTGAACTTTTTCCAAACCTTCAATTCTAATTTTCGCCAATTTGTGTCGAAACCTTCTAGAGACATCCAAATGCAAATCCGGACATACGCTCGAGTCCAAAATCATCATCCGGACCTACCAGAACCATCAAAACTCCGTTCTGTGGTCAAATTCACAAAAAGTCAAATTTGATCAACTCTCCCAATTAAAAGCTTCAACAATGAAATCCATTCTTCCAATTTGATTCGAATAACCTAAAAACCAAAATTGACGATTCACATAAGTCACAATACATAATACAGAGCTCCTCATGCCTGTAACTATCGAGTGAAGTGCAAATTCTCAAAACGACCAGTGGGGTCGTTACTTCCTACCCCACTTAAACGTACATTCATCCTCGAACGTGCGACGACTTTTTCCCAAAGCCATCAAACCGCCGTATAACCTTACCATGCTTATACCCGAGGGTGATCCCACGTCACCCTATCCCATATAGGCCTGATATCACAACATAACTAGAATTTCATAATTTAACCTAGCCCGTAAACCTTATAACCAAATTTTCCAATATCAGGAATTTCCTACAGGACACCAACTTCGCAACCTACACACTGTTTATGTCTGAACAATCCGTACCAAGTCGTAACCATAACCCAAGATACAATCGCATGATATACCACATAACTTAGATACTCGTAGCAATGATTTCTAGTCACAGTAGCTGCTCAAAATAACCCAATACCGATAACAAACCTCATTTTAAAACCTTCATACTCTGTCGATGATGAAAGAAACACGCAAGAACTCATAACTACTTATCAGATCAACAAGTCATGGAGCTCCCTCTCCTTCCACAAGAACTATAGCCAATTTCTAAGCCAACTTCCGATATTATCCTTCCAAATATACCATAATCAAATCTGATAGCACCTATCCTAGATCCAACGACCTCGTTTTATCAAATACCATCTAATCTACAAACACGCCGCATAAATACAATCTAAAGCCACAACCCGTGCAATCCGTGCACCAATAAGAAACATTCCAAATGTACTCAATCATGGAAAATGACTCAAACGAGAGAACTATCCCGCAAGATTAACAAGTACCGCCACAACGGAATGATGAAATCCATTATACACCGTAGAACCATTACACACGAATCTATCACAAAGGATCATACCTCAACATGACTCCGCTACAACGCGTTCCCCCATCCAAACACTAGTCCATTTTATCTACCTTAAGCCACCCTTCTCAAAATCAATAACCACGCACAACTCGACATCAAGTACTCAAAATGCATCACCATAACAACGGAGAATCAAATGACATAATGTCACACCAAACCCGAAAGAACATAACCAATACGCAATCTATCATGCAATACCCAAATCCCCATCTCGCTCAAGTTCTGCTATAAAGTCCAAATAGGACTGCACCATGTGTGCACATAACCAACATATCACAACCCCTCGTAGCGTGGAAGGGTAAATCATAGAACATAATGGAACATGAATAAGCTCAACTCTAACCAAATGGAACTTCCCTCAACAACAACAGTACAGAGTCAACTAATCCGACCCAGTGTAGAATACACATCCTAATTTTGGGCCTGCCAATGGACCCCCAAATCAACTTAGGTAACCCACAAATAGATAAATAACCCTCTGAAAGTCCACAATGACTGAATCATAACACGCGCTATCATCTATCTAGCCTCGACCACTACTTCAAAGTCCACAACTATGAAATAACCCGGTCTTGAGAACTCCCAGTCTCCTAACCCATAGAACACATGAATCACCATATATGATCTCAACTATACCGCCCAAATGTCTAACACATCTCTCAAACACGATCATCCCACGAGGAATACTTCTATAATTCTTCCGTGCTACATAGCAAAATTTGAATATCAGCAGTCGATCAACCAGAAGAGTGCCACAATACCAATGAAGTATCCAGAAATCAAAACACAGTGCGCCTTCTGAAATGTACACTCTTCTCAAGCATAACAAATAGTAATATCATTCACCTAGTCATCTGAAACCGTCTATGATGCCTAAGAATTAGGATCTTCCTTTCAAAACTGAATCGTGACTTTGCACATGCAAATCTCAATCTTACACAACACAACACACCTATTATGCCATCATGTGAAGAGTATAAGAACCTCATAATCAATTTTTAGTCCCAAGCAGAATACATACTTGATCCATCAGAAACCTTCCATTAGATTTCATCCAAGAGAAAATCACAATACACAACATGTTCCACGCACCGGTAGGAAATACACACCTCGAACCATGGTAGAAAATATTGAGGACATCTTGAAATCCCTTTTCACATAACCAGGTCATTAGAACTGAATCCCTATAACTCAACCAAGCCACGTAGGTCGCCGAAACCTTAGAGAATTTCCACGAAGCACCTATAGAGACTCACCACATCGTAGGAACCAAGAAAGCCAATCATGACCATTACCATGCTGATACAACCTATTACCAAGCTGCCTTATTTCTCCTAGTTCCTTCCGAATTACCCTCAAATTGACACTTCTCCTTGTCAGAACACCACGATCCTTATCCAAAGCTCACCCCATGATATCCTAGCATAAAACCACACCACCATAAGGCCCGTAAGCCGCTGAATTCTCTCTTAAGCACCCCAAAAGTACCACAACTAAGATACCTGATCCGAAGAGGCCTTCTGTGAATCTAAAGTCGTTTCCTTCACCTTCCTAAATGCTGAAATGTAGAATTCGTAATGATATAGAAATTCCACAAGTCTCGACACCATCCAATGTAAATATCAGTTTCTAGCCATATACAAATCCTGAAAATTCTCAATTGTTACATATAAATCTTGAATCTATTAGAACCAACTCGAGAGAATTTGTTGATTTATGGAAATTGTATGTACTTAATTTTGGAAATAAGTAATTGGATTGTTTTGCTTAGCTCGTCACTACTACTCAGTTCCTTAGTTATTTCTATTACTACTGAGTCGGTTGTACTCATACTACACCCTGCACTTCATGTGCAGATCCAGGTGAGTTAGAGCGCAACGATCATTGAGTTCAGGCCGGCTATCTTTGGAGACTGCAAGGTAGTTGCTAGCATCTGCAGGACCTTGTTACTCCTATTATTATTTCTTACTTTGGAATGCATTGACAATTAGACAGTTATATATATCTTAGTTCATAGTTTTAGACGCTCATGACTTAGTGAAACCCGATGTTTGGGGCTCGTTTCTGTATTTTTTATATTGATATTTAGAGTTGGTTTAGTTTATGAGAAATTCAAATATTGGATATTTTTTTATTAAATTCTTATAATCAAATTTGGTAGTAATATTTTGAAAAGTAGGATTTCCTTGTATCACAATAGGCGCTATCACGACCTAGGTTAGAATTGGGTCCTGACACAATCATAACTATTAGCAATCACTTAATCCTCCTGACTCTGAACTCATAACACGACATGAAAATGTACTCCACTCCACAACTAAACAACATGAAAGATCCTTCAACACACCCATAACTCGAGACTATACGCCAAATCAAGACAGAAATAAAACACCCAATAGTCCTTTCTATATCTCAAGCAAACTCTTCTTGTCACATTCGAACAATCTGAACACTTCCCGCTATCACATCATACTCTTTATATAGCCATCCAACCACTCATCGAGCCACAAATTCTACTCATAGGAACATTAACGGACGTATAAGCCCAAAAGCACGTGCTCACACAATCAAAATCTCCGTGCTCAAGCTACAATCAAAACTTAGCCTCAAGTACTCCAGACTAGGCCATCTTCAACACACAGAAATCATATCTCGCACCTCATCCACGAATTCGCTAGCCGTCGATACACAACTGGTACTGAGCGCTCACATGCGCATACGAATGCGTGGAAGGAATCCAAGGAAAGAGGGGAAGTATATCTTAAATGTCCTGCAGCCTCTCGAAGATAGGTATGGACCTATGAACCTAGAGCTCTGATACCAATTTGTGACGACTCAAAATCCAACTAGCCGTGATGGCACCTAACCCAACTAGCTAAGTAAGCGAATTAACAATTATCCAATTCCAGTGAAATTAATAAAATAATTAAATAGAAAAGTTAACTAAATCATATACATGCCCCAAGGACGGGTAGAACAAATCATGAGCTTCTAAGATTAGAATTTACAAATATGGTATGAAACAAATAGATTATCTGTTCGAAAAGTATATAAACAGATTTGTATATTCTAAGGCTACCATGAACATGAGGCAGCTACAACCGTAACACATGTATATCTTCAAATCCAGCTCTCGTCGATCTCAGCTACTTCAATAGCCAACATCTGCATGCAAGGTGCAGAAGTGTAGTATGAGTACAACCAACTCCATGTACTCAATAAGTAACAAACTAACCTTAGGTTGAAAGTAGTGACGAGCTAGAACAAAGGTCGGGTCCAACACCAATATCCAACAACAGTTCATAACAATGTAAAACAAGTAATAAAAGAAGAAATTCTGAGATGAAATGCTCATCCTATTCATAGTTTCCCGAAAAATAGATCCGTTTTTCTAGTATGTCATTGAAAACCCAAATCCTTTACTGAAATCGTCGAAAATATGAGGAAATTTAAAAACAGTAATTTTTTCCAAAAATCCGTTCAACAATAAATGGGATGTTCCATTTTTCTTTCCAAGTAGCCAGTGTAACATATATCACTATGCTCATATGTCAATATGGGTGAGAAGTCATGGATGACGTGATACCGTACAACATGAGGATTAAATGAATCTCTATGCCTATATGTCAAGTGTACATATGAAATGCGATCCAACTCAGTGACAAAACCATATGCATACTCTCAGAGTATCAATTCATTCAGTCCTCCCAGTCACTCAATCCTCACAGTCACTTAGTCCTCCCAATCACTCGGCACTCGCACTCAGTAGGTACCTACCTCACTAGGGGTGCTTACAAACTCCGGAGGGGATCCTTCAGTCCAAGCGATATATCAATCCAATCATGGCATAAAATCAATGAAACATGTTGTGACGTACAAACCGATCCAATAAATATCCTCAAAATCAGGCCCTCTTGCTTACTCAGTCATCAATCTCTCCGGTCACTCGAGCTCTCAATGTAATGAAATATCAACCCAAAAATAATGATGTGATTTATTAATGAATAGTAATAGAGACTGATATATGATATGCATATGAATGCGTATGACTGAGTATGTAATGCAATGAAAGCAAATATCTTACGCTCAACAACAGAAATACCTCAGTGGGTCCGAACAGGATAAGCATGTAGCCTAGACATTGTTTCTAACATAAATCACAGCTCAATAGCTCTAGTACGTAGAGATTTCATGGTTACAGATAAGATCATGTAACTACACAGTACCACAGAAATAACAAAATTACAACTTACACGGTGCACGCCCACACACCCATCACCTAGTATGTACATCACCTCAACACCAATCACATAACACGTAATTCGGGGTTTCATACCCTCAACACCAATTTTAGAAGCGTTACTTACCTCGAAAAAGCTAAATTCCAACACTGAGCAAGCCAAGAGATGCTCCAAAAATGTTATCCCGTGCGTTCTACCTTCGAACGGCTCAAAACTAACCAAAAAAAACTCAAGTGCATCAAACAATTCTAAAGGAACCAATCCCAATAGAAAAAGTCTTATCTTGAATTAAAAGCCCAAAATCGGCCAAAACGTCCAACCCGGTCCCGCACCTCGGAACCCGAAAAAACTCACAATATCCGTCAACGCATTATTTTACGAGTCCAACCATACTAGTTTCACTCAAATCCGACTTCAAATCGGTGTTCAAAACTCGAAAATTTTGTTTATGATGTTTTTGAACAAACCCCCTAATTTCCTCTCTAAATTCATGAACCAATTGCTAAAAATGAAGATAGATTCATGAAATATAATCAAAATCGAGGGTACAACACTTACCTCAACCCTTGTGATGAAAATTGCTCCAAAAATAGGCCAATTCTGAAGTCCATAGCTTAATATGTGATAAAAATGACCAACCCTCGAACTTAAAGCATTCTTCCCAGTGAATTCTGCATTTGCGGCAAGAGGCCACATCTGCGACCACCGCTTCTGTGGTAAATATTTCACTTTTGCGAAAATGGCCTTGCCCAGCAACCCCCCCACCTGCGGTAGAAATTTTCTTCTGTGATCACGCAGGTGCAGAAAATACCCTCGCCCCTACGACATTGCCCTGATCCTGCCATGCCGCTTCTGCGGCCACTGCCTCGCTTGTGCCACGTCGCACCTACGCCCAATATTTCGCAGATGCGATCACCCCATGACTGCTCAAAAACCAACCGTAGCAAAAATTTCCAAAATGCTCCGAACATCATCTGAAACTCCCTCGAGCCCTCGGACCCCGTCTAGATTACCAACGAGTCTCATAACATAACACGGACCTACCCGATGCCTCAAATCACACCTAACAACATCGAAATGATGAATCGCACCTAAATCCGAACTTGATGAACTTTGAACTTTTCAACTTCCTTATTTCGCGCCGAAACATAGCAAACCAACTCGGAATAAACCCGAATTTTTCACACAAGTCCCAAATGACATAACAAAGATATTACAACTTTCGGAACCACAATCTGATCTCGATATCTACAACGTCTACTTTCGGACAAACATTTTAACTTTCCAATTTTTGCCTATTTGTGCCGAAACTTTATAGAAACTTCCAAATGCAAATCCGGGCATACGCCCGAGTCTAAAATCACCATCCAAACCTACTGTAACCATAAAAACCCCGTTCCAGGGTCACATTCACAAAAATTCAAACTTGTCCAACTCTCGTAATTTAACGCTTCAACAATGAAATCCATTCTTCCAACTTGATACCGAATAACCTGTAAACCAAAACCGACGATTCACATAAGTCAAAATAAATCATACAGAGCTACCCATGCTCATAAACTACCGAGCGAAGTGCAAATGCTCAAAATAACCGGTCGAAGCATTACACTCGTAACCTTTCGGCTACGAGTTCAACTGAATTCATAACTTTCGACGCAGTTCTTATGCCACTTCTTTTACATCGTAATATTTGAATCAACTTTTTGCATTGTGATGACCTGATATTTCACTTTGATTTTTAGCCTTCGTTTCTGTGTTTTGAGACCTCGAGTAGCTCCGTTTAGCCTTCCTCGATTTGCATGCACAATCTGAGTCTTTTTCCCGAGAATTTTTCTGTGAAAAATTAAAGAAAACGTGAAATTTAGCCTTTACAAATGATTTGAGTTGACTACGACCAATTATTTTGTGTAAACAGACTCGGACCAATGTTTTGACGGTCCCATTGGGTCCGTATCGTGATTTGAGACTTGGGCATATTTTCGGAATCGAATTCGGATGTCCCTAATTTAATTTAACGTAATTTGTTAAAAAATAGTAAATTGAAGGTTAAAAGAATTTTAAGCGTATGTTGAATTTGTTGCTACGGGGTTCGGATCTTGGTTTCGGAACTTAGAATAGCTTTATTTCACTCTTTATGACTTATCTGCAAAATTTGGTGCAAAATGGAGTTAGTTTGATGTGATTTAGAGGTCCGGTGGTAAATTTGTATGTTCTTGAGTTTCTTTGAAAAATATCATTCATTTTGATGTTCGATTCGTAGTTATAGGTGTTATTTTGGTGATTTGATCGCACGGGCAAGTTCGTATGATGTTAGAAACTGGTGTGCATGTTTGGTTTGGAGCCCGAGGGGCTCGTGTGCGTTTAGAATATGGGTGTCAAGGGGCTGGTCGGGCCGGGCTATTTGAAAAGGAGATCTGCCGATCTCCGGACCGGGCCAGTTAGCGGTTTCAAAATACTTTTACTGCCTCCGTGCCTCACTGGTGAAACTTTGAACCGGAACGGTTCCTAAGGTGTCGGGCCGGATTTTCTTTTTTGTATTTTATATAACTACCGTAATTTATATTAAGATAAAGTAAAAATGTAAAACACAACAACAATCTTATAAAAAGAGTGTTTGAATAAATTTCAAAGTCTTTAAAAGCCTTATATTTGAATATTTCGTTAAGAATTTAAGATAATACAATGAAGATGGAAAAACATTTAACTTATAATTTACAAGTTTTTTTTTAATTCTATCTTGCAAATTAAAGTTTACATTTTACAACAACTTCTATTAAAGAAAAAAGAGTAAATTCAAATTTGAATTAAATATAAATCAAGAACTTCAAAGGTTTTTCATTGCCTTAGTAAGTTCTTGATAATCAATATGAACTTCTTGGCCATCTTTTGGAGTGTTAAATTCATATGGGTTACCATGTGTTAATATATATCCAAGTTCATCGTCTTCTGGTTTATCAACATCTTTACGTCCTTGATTTCTTCGTTCTGATCTAATCCAATATCCGAAACATACTAAAACTTCCAAAACATTATTTTTCAATGAGTGACGGGTGTCTTCTAGTTGTTGTCTTGCTTGACTAAATGCACTCTCTGATGCAACAGTTGAAATTGGCACATTCAGCACGTCCCGAGCCATAGCGGAAAGAACAGGAAATTGCTTTTCATTCTTATGCCACCATCCCAACGGTGAAAATTCCTTTGCATGAAGCTATGTTTTCTTTTGCAAGTAGAATTGAAGTTCATTAATGTTATGCAGTAGAAGCAGTACAGTGCATAGCGTGATTAACACTGCCTACGTTAATAGCACCATGATCAATTATATTTGCATAATTATATAATTATTGTAAATAATAATTTATCTTGTTCATACAACAATATATATCTGGGATTTCAGTTGGTCCAATCTTTGTATATGTATATAAAGCCATGGTTAATTGGTGACAATTAGACATCTTAATAGAAGGATTTAAAACAGCACCAATTAAGTAAATATGAGGAATTGGAAAGAAATATTTTTTGAATTTTGCTTGCATTTTTTCAATAGCATCCTTATATTTTTCTATCTTCTTAAATTCAGAGAGTAGAAAATAAATTTCAGCTATATGTGCAAAAGCCATAGTAACAGCAGGGTAATATGCTCTAGAAAACTCAACAGTAGCTGTATAAAATTTATGTAAAAATTTAACAACATCATTAATGGCCTCCCAAGTATTAGTTGTTAACATACGGTTTGGATCAGACAATACGCATTAGCAACTTCAGTTATCGGCAATTTATATTTTTAGAAACATTTTAAAAATAAGTATGTATAATTCCATCTAGTAAAAATTTCATCTAGCATGAATCTGAGGTTAATTTCATGCTCGGTACACTTAGTCTTAAATTCCCTAATTCTAGATTGTCTATTATTTCCTTGAATAACACCAACTGCTCTTCTAGCATGAGTAATCTTAGTAGAAAATAAATCAAGGCCACTTTTAACAATTAAATTATAAACATGACATGTACACCTAACATGAAACACTTCGTCAAGTGACGGTTTCAAATGCAGTCTTAATATTGAAATAATGACATTATTGTTAGAAGCATTACCAAAAGACATACACAATACTTTTTTATTATGATTGTAAAATGCAACAACTTCACAAATAGTAGTACTTATAAAAATACCAGTATGACTTTGATCTTCATCTTATTTAAAAGCGATAATACGTTTTGCAGACAATAATTATCATCTATCCAATTACATGTAATTGTCAAATAATCATTTTCATTAAGAGCATGATGTAGGGTTATTGCTTATGCTTCGTGCTAGTTGAAGACCCATGAAAAGAACTATCATGTCCATGATCTTGAGTTAGCATCTATTGTTCACGCCTTGAAGATTTGGCGGCGCTATTTGTACGGGGTTCATTTTGAGATGTACACTGACCACCGAAATTTGCAGCATCTGTTTAAGCAGAAGGATCTTAACTTGCGTCAGCGGAGGTGTTTGGAACTTCTTAAGGACTATGATATCATCATTTTGTACCATCCCGTGTGTCGGCGCCCACTTCTCTCCTCTCCTTTCGGATCAGTCAGGGTTTTTGACATTATTGAGACAAGTCATTTCCTTTTGGGATAAGGGATGTAAGGATTTGAAGAGTCGCCACCTAACGAATTAAGGTGCGTTAGGGCACCTATTAAGGGTTTCAATAACACTAATTGAATAACCAGAGATTGGGTAAGGTCTTGAAATTACTCCAAGGGGAAGCTGCTAGGCACCTCTCAAAGTACACAATTGTGGTTCCCGACCAAACAAACTTTGTGAATTTAAGCAAGTAGCAAATAAGAAGTCAAAGTATACACATGGAAACAAGTAATGGTTTTGAAAAGATTCACAGTCTAAGCACACATATGTAGGGAATAGGGGAGTCCTAAGTTGTGTATCCTATAGGATCACATCAATGCAATGCCCGGTAATCACTTCCCAGTGAGGGGCTACACGTGGCATTAACGGACTGGTCATCATATCCATATTTACCCTTTACCCCACCCCATTAGGTTATTAAGCAAATTTATTTAACGATCTCTATGCGTGCTGTTACCCGTCCCTTCTTAATGGTCCTGGAGGAATTTAGGACCTCTAAGTATAGGTAGTTATAGACAGACCCCTAAAGTTTTAAGAGAAAAAATTCTAAGCGACTGGCAAGAACAAATAAGACTGATCAGATAAATGCAGGAAAGCAGTTATGAGGCCCAGATTTACCTCCACAAGTAATGCACATAATCAACACGTCTCAAACACAAACAAGAGGCAGTTTTATTATACAGGATCCTAAGATAGGATATCTAAGTGAATGTTCAACGCACAGAAATATGCAGCTTTATTTTTTTAAACTCAGAAGCAGGGGCCTAATCATTTTGCCTACTGATTTTTAAGCATGTTAACCTTTAGATAGTTTAGAAGTTGTTTTTGCCTAAACGCATGTTGTTCTAGGTGTTACAAAAATTCAAGGATTGTTGCCAGTTTTATCTAAAACAGGATAATCATATGTGAGATTATTTTTACCTTTTCGTGAGTTAGTAGTTAAACTAGGTGTGGTTAAGCAGATGCAAACGAAATCCTAGAGTAGGATATCTAATATGCACATATAAATGCAGGATGGTTAAGACATAATTTTAGGATGTGCATAATTCCTAAAGGCATGATTTCTAAAATGCACAAAGAGCTACATGATGATGGAGACATGATTTTGAGTGCACAGGAGTAACAATTTTATATTGATTTTATTATCCTAAGAGAAGGATTTCTAAGTGGTAGGCATAAGCATAAACTAAGGACATGTTGTACGTTAAAGCAGTAAACATGAAAGCCTTAAATACATGATATATAATGCATGTTTGGCATGGTTTGAATGAATATGTTGGTCCTAAGCATGGATTATAATGCATATATAGGGAATGTAAAAGCCTAAGGCATGACTTCTACCCAATGATAGAATATATAGCTATCCTCCCCATTTCACTAGCCAACCCCAATATCTGTTTACAAATAATTATTACAGACCAGCTGAATAAATTACATAAATAGATAAGGGAAAAGAAGAAGTTAAACTATAGGGAGCCTGAAGTAGGCCCAAATGTACCAAATTGTACATAGCCTCATATGCCAAAGTCATAGCCTTTCTCATGTCCGAGTGTGTCAGAGTTCCCTTAGGACCTCAAGGATCCTGGGCAGTGCTCACACCCAGAATTCATAACCAGAACTGAGTAAGTGCAGTGTGGAAGAGTCAGCCCCAGTGCATAAGAGTTCAGAGGGATCTCACAGGGATCCCAAAGCAGTCACATACTGGAGGGGCATAACTTAAGGACCTAAGAGTAGAGTGAGAGTGCTTGACATAGTTTGAAAAGGTTTTAATAGGATATATTTGAAAAAAGACTCAGTTGAAGTAGTTTTATAAATAGGAGAATTGTTCAGTCAAACAGTTTTGACAAGAGTTGTGTAATCAAACAAACAACAGATCAAACACGGATCCAAACATGTTCAGCAATAATCAAATAACAACCCTTCACACAGGGATAGTTGGGGACTGTGGAGACATAATACACATATAATAAACAGAAGTCTTTTGCAATTTAGGGGTGGCTAATAGTGAAAATAGTAAGACATGGATTCAGGAGTGCTAATTAGAACATAGTTATAGAATCAGAAGTGCTTTAGGGGGTTCATGGGATTTGGAGATGACATAGTAGGATTTCATAGCAACAGTGAGGACATAGAAGTACTAGACATGATTAAGCATAGCATCAAGACAACTTAGGGTAACAAATCAGTTTTGCAAAAATAGGTGCATGCCAGAACTGGACAACAAATAGACAAGTATTCAAAAACAGAGTAGAGTCACACTGAGACAGACTACAAGGGGGAGTAAACATGCTGATCCTAAAAGGGGTAGGACATAACTAACATGCTGGGTGAAGCAATAATGTAAACAGGTCAATTACATGTCGAACAACAAAACAATAGACAGAAACAGATCAGGAATAATTTAAACTGAAGCAGTAGGAAACACATTGGTTTGGGAGCTTGAATTTAAAATCAGAACATACCAGTAAAGAGAGTAAACACAAAGTGAAGAACATGTGAGTGCAATAATTAGCCTTGGCTTGTAGCCGGCTAATTTAGTAACAATAGTGTCACGATCCATTTCCGGAGTCGTGATGGCACCTGTCGTTGAACTAGGCAAGCCACACATTTTATCTAACTAAATACAATTTCCCATATAACGCCCCTTTTAACAAGTCTGAAATCAATAATAATAAAAATAAATCCAATATTTTTAGGAAAACCAGTTTATGAAATTCAAAAGATTAAATCCTACTAACCCCGGATCCAGTGTCACACAGTCATGAGCTGCTAATACTTAATACAACTAAAAGAAATGACTAACATAGTCTGAAAATAAATACGACAGGTAGAAAGGAAAGAGAAGACGAGATCACGGTCGCCAGCTGCTACCTCGTCAACTCTAATGAAACTGTTGTGCTCACTGACCCGAGCTAAATTCCGTTGTACCTAGATTTGCACACAAGGTGCAGGGGGATTGTGAGTACACCAACTTAGTAGTAATGAAACCAAACTACAGGCTGAGACTTAGTGACAGACTAAACCTCCGATAATCCGAACAACAGTATATAATTTAGACATGACAGTAATATATCAGGAAATAAACACGATGCATCAATATATAGTTGTAACTCTGCATACTAGCATAAATTCATATAGAATCAAGAATGATGTGTACTCATTAATCAAGCTCTCATAAGGTGGTCCACTCAGTACTAGAATACGGCCTTCCAGCCCAGGGAGTCCATCCCGGATATTACATGAACACAAGTGACATAGTCACCAAGTACTGAGGGAAAAGGCCGATCCAGCCCCCACGAAGAAGATTCATCTCCGGAACATAACAACCACGGAGAAAATCCATCTCCGGAACATAATAACCACAGAGAAATCCATCTCCAGAACATAATAACCACGGATAAATCTATCTCCGGAACATAATACTCGGACAAGATTCATGCCCAGGGAAATCCATCCCTCAATATATGTGCGCTCACTGGGGGTGTATAGACTCCGGAGGGTCTCCTTTCATCCCAAGCGCTATATCAAGCCGATGAAGGCATGATTTCAGATCGCTGCGGTGTGCAGTCCGACCTCATAACTGTCTCAAAACTAGGATCCAAGCCTCACTCAGTCAGTACCTTCCAATCTCACTTATAATGCTCTAATATATGAAAATCAGCTCAAACCAATGATAATATAGAATAAACTAGCAACTTACGAGACTGAGGCATGAAACATATACTATAACAAGACTGAGTATATGAAAGCAATAATCACAGATAGAGACAGCAATAATCAACCATTCTGGTCTAAACACATCGGCGTGAAGCCTTAACATTTATACTTAGCATGATTTCTATTTCTTTCAAGGTAAATACCACCTTCACAGTACAAATATCAACCTGAGATAACCAGTAGACAGTGCCATGGGATGAGCCAGGCTACAAATATTCGGTAAACGCCCGCATGCTCGTCACTTGGCAAGTGCGTCACCTTAATTAAAATCAAATATCAAATAATTTGGGGTTTCGAAAACCGGCTAATACACTACTCCACAGTGCCCTTGCCTCTAAATTCAGCCTCCGAGTGCTCCAAATCTACCAACAATCAGATGTATACCATTATATATGCTAAGGAACTAATCCCAATAGAAATGTATCAAAAATCCTGAAATTGGTCAAAACCCGACCCCCGGGACCACATCCCGAAATTCAGATATTTTTATACCAAACTGTTCTTCATCATCTCACGAGTTCATACATATAAAGAACACTAAATTCGGAGTCCAAATGACCTCTCAAATCACCATTTTAAAGATTCTTAATCCCAAGCCCTAATCACCCAATTTACACTGGTTTTGCCTTAATTTCCACCATAATTTCGACCTTTAATCACATATAAACGAGTTTAGGGTCCAAAAATCTTACCTTGGTGAAGAACTATCGAATCCCCTCTTCAAAACCCTTCCAAAAGCTTCAAACCCGGATGAAATATTGAGGAAATGGCTAAAATTCGCGAAGGCACGTTTTTATACCTTCTACCCAGTGGGTCCGCACCTGCGACCACGTACATGCACCTGCGGAAGCGCACTTGCAGATCCCAGGTGCGCACCTACGGAAAAATCCTAAGGCCCTCAAATCCCGCACCTGCAATTGACCTCCCGCACCTGGGGCCTCGCAGGTGCAGCAATTACTTCGCACCTGCGGAAATCCCTTCACTTTTCCAACTTTCGCACCTACGGTGACACGTTCTCTCCTACGAAACCGCACCTGCGGCTCCCCATTCGCAGGTGCGAAAAACACTAGCAACAGAACCAGCAGTGCCAAAAATCATTCCAAATTCCCCATTAGCCATCTGAAACCATCCCGAGCCCCTCGGGACCTCAACCAAACATACACACACCTCATATATGATCGTTCAAACTTAGTTGAGCCTCCGAAGCATCAAACATAACATCAAAACAGCAGAATCACATCAAATTCAAGCTTAAGAACTTTGAAATTTCTAAAATCCTCCAACGATGCCGAAACTACCCAAAACAACTCCGATTAACCTAAAATTTTGCAGATATATCCAAAATGACATTATGAACCTGTTCCACTTGTCAGAATTCCATTCCGACCCCGATATCCTATTTTCCACTGCCGACCGAAAATTGCCAAAAACTAACTTTTGCCAATTCAAGCCTATGGAATTGCATGTGCTTTTGTTCCATTCACAACTCTGTCCAAGAGTTGGATGATGAAGGCTGTCCAATTTATCTGCTTACCCCTATACAAACATTCCATCAAGTTCAGATCCATATAGTTGGCTATGTGCCTTCGTTCTTGTCTTGGCAGCAAGAATTTGATGCCAAACTCGAAGAGCAACTTGTGTTCTGGCTTCATTTTACTTTTGTAGACTGGCCTGGGTTCAATTTCCCTTTCATTTTCACTGAAGAATCTGGTAATATTGATTGTTGAGGCCATCCCATCCAAACTAGGCCATTTTTGCCTCGTGTAATCCTCGTAGTCCTCAGCAGGAATTTGCAGAATTTCTCCCAGTTCTTTAGCATCAAAGGAGACTTGAATTCCTTTGACTGTGGTAGTGCCCCTGCCGTCTTTGACCACTGCATTACCCATGAATTCCACCACTTCAGCTCTAGCGAACCTTCCTTAAATATGAAAAACCATGTTCTTCCACCCCTGAACATCCAGTGTGTCCAGCAGGTATCTCATCCCAGGTTCCTCAAGATCCTTCACCAACTTTCCCTTCAGAATTGTTCTTTTTCCAAATAAGGTGATTCTGTCAGTAGTCACCTCACCAACTTCCCCCTCGTCTTCTCCACTCCACTCTCTATCATCATCATTTTCAACGACCTTCACTTTTCTTGCCTCGGACCTGGTCCTTTTAACGGTTCTTATTGGTGTGGCAGACACTTTGACTTCTTTGAAGAAGCCTTAGCCCTTTCTGATTTTGGTGCCTCAACCACAACATGAGAAGTCTGCTCCTCATGATGGACCAGGTCCATCGTATCCTCTTCAATCACAACATTCTCCACACGCTCTCCCACTTTAGCCTTTCCCTTTGCAGCTCTCTTTTTCTTGCTCTCAAGCAGAGCCTTCTTAAACAGTTCTTCTTCCTCTCTCACAGCACTACGTGTAGCACGCACCTTAGGAAGAGGAACACCAGCAGCTACAAAAGTTTTCCTCTTCTTGAAAGGAACTAGATTAGTAGCCTTCTTGGACTTCTGAGTCCTTCTTTTCTTGGGGTTATAGGACTCCCCCAGTTTCCTTAGCCTTTCATCCAGTGTCTCATCCCCAGATGAACCAGGTTCATCTACTCCTTTCTTTAAGCTTGCTAGACCTGCCGCTGCTTCCTCGACTACACTTCCCCCTATCTCTATGACATCTTCTCCAACCTTCTCAGGAATGTGACCACAAATAGTCAATGTAGTACCATCATCCCCAAATCCCTTTCCCTCAAGAACTTTACCTTTTTCTGATTTTCTTTGCCTACTAGGTACTTCAACATCCACTACCGACCCAACCAGAACAAACCTGTTCTCAGCATTAACAAACTCAGAAATTTCATCAAGATTACCTTGTTCAGAATTTGATAAACTAGGTGCTTCATCCTCGTTGGCTTATTTAAAAGATTCACTTAAAGATTCTGGCTTATTATCCTTTCAGCCTGCAGAATTGCTTCCAAGAATTTTGCACGTGACCCAGAAGCCACTGATTTTCTGGAAAGAACCTTTACACGACAACCACGAGAGGCTGGGTTAGGGTTAGATGTGGGTTCTGGAACAGGATTTCAGGAGTAGGAGGGTTTTTAGGGGTTGAGGTTTTTCCTGAAGATTGAGAACTGTATACCGATGGAGAATTTGAATCTGATCATAGTTTCCTCCATCATAATCACGATTTGGTGATGAAGAAGAAGAAGCAGATGGTGCTGAAGACATGATTATGAGTGTTGTTAGGAAGAAAATAAAGAGTGATCAATTTTTGGGTTTGAAGACTAATGATCTAGGTTCGACGGTTACTTTATGAAGAGGAGAGTAATTATGACCCTTATATAAGATATGGCTATTAATTATACAAAGGGTAGAAAATTTATTCAAGTGGAAGTCTAATAGTTGTAGGAGTGTCATTGATTTGATGGCTAAGAGTTCCCTACTTCTAGGCTAATTGAGTACTGATGTGACTTCTTGGAACGGGTTAATTTAGGGATTAGTACAAAGAATTTGAAATGAACCAAATATAGATAGAATATTGCTCATGTGTGACTGTAATTAGTTAAATAATTGTATGGAGATGATCACGTACCTTGTCAGCCAGATGAACCAACAGAGATGAACCAGGTTCATCGTGTTAAAGTCCTTAATTTGCCTCAATTTACAAAGATAGAGAAACATCATTAGAAACCAAAGAATCATATTAATACATGGCAAGAGAGTATGACAGTAAAGTCATGATGCTGAGCAATGATTAGACTGGTTGATTATCTATGTTAATGTTTCTAGCCAAAAAAAATAATTTATTTTTTAATTTTTTTCAATATAATTTTTTTTTCAATCAGGTAATTTTAATCATCCCTAATTCAAGCATGTTTCTCAAAATGCAATTGAGATCATTCCTTTTTCATAGTTATCCCTCAGGAAATGGTGCCTAACATTTATGTGCTTAGTTCTCTTATGATGAACCGGGTTCTTCGTCATACTAATGGCACTAGTTTTATCACAAAAAATAGGAATGCATCCCACATCTATACCAAAGTCCATGAGTTGTTCCTTGATCTATAGCAACTGAGCACAGCAGGAGGCTGCAACCACATATTCAGCTTCAGCAGTAGACAAGGCTACTGAATTTTGTTTCTTGGTAGCCCAAGACACAAGGCATGAGCCCATAAAGTGAGCCATACCTGAAGTACTTTTCCTGTCAACCAGAAAACATGCATAATCAACATCAGCATATCCTACAAGGCCAAAATTACTACCTTTAGGATACCAAAGGCACAAATCAGTGGTGCCTTTCAAATATCTCAAAATTCTCTTCACTGCAGTGAGGTGGGACTCCTTTGGATTTGCCTGAAACCTAGCACACAGTCCCACGCTGAACACAATATCAGGTCTGCTGGCAGTGAGATATAATAGAGACCCAATCATCCCTCTGTATAGCTTCTGATCAATGGATGAACCAGGTTCATCCACATCCAGTTTTGTAGCTGTGGCTATGGGAGTGTCTATTTCCTTTGAGTCTTCCATTTTAAACTTCTTGAGCAATTCTTTCACATACTTTTGTTGGTGGATCATTTTTCCATTTGAATTTTGCTTGATTTGCAAGCCTAAGAAGAAGTTTAGCTCATCCATCATACTCATCTCAAACTCACTCCCCATAAGCATAGCAAATTCCTTGCTCAATTTTTCAGAATTCGCCCCAAATGTAATATCTCCACGTATATTTGCACAACCAGGAGATTCTTACCTTTTTCTCTTAAGAACAAGGTACTGTCAATTTTTCGTCGTTTGTACCCATGTTCTAGCAAGAATGTTGATAATCTTCAGTACCATGATCTTGGTGCTTGTTTGAGACCATACAGAGCCTTGTCGAGTTTGTATACGTGGTCAGGTGACTCCTTTCTTTCAAAACCTGGAGGCTGCTTGACAAATACATCTTCCTTCAGATAGCCATTGATAAAGACACTCTTAACATCCATCTGATGAAGAGTTAATTCCATGTGTGTAGCAAATGCTATAAGAAGTCTGATTGCCTCCAGTCTTGCCACAGGGGCAAAGGTCTCATCATAGTCAACTCCCTCTTCTTGACTATACCCTTGAACAACTTTGTCTTGTTCCTTGTAACAGTTCCATCCTCATCGAGCTTGTTCCTGAAGACCCACTTGGTGCCAATCACTGATTTGTCTATTGGCCTGGGTACCAAGTGTCATACTTGACTTCTTTCAAACTGATTCAGCTCTTCTTGCATGGCATTTACCCAATCAGCATCTCGTAGGTCTTCCCCAATATTCTTTGGTTCGATCATGGATAGAAAGGCATCAAACACACACAGATTCTTCAAGGATTATCTTGTTTTGATTCTGGATGTCAAATCTGTTATGATGTTCTCAAGAGGGTGAGAACTCTGATATCTGTGTGGTTTGAGTACCAACTGTTCATTCCTAGACAATTCCAGGTGTCTTGTTATTGTGGAGCAGGATCAGGGCCAGGTTGCATATGTTGAATTCCCCCTGTCATGTTGCTTGGGGTAGTTGAACCTGGTCCATCACCTGTTCCACCTTCCATGTTTGCTTCAATGTGATCACTTCTTCTCACAAACCCAAGCTCCTCATCTTCAGGTTCCTGTCTCTCAGCAAAAATGTTAGTTTCATCAAAGATAACATGTATACTTTCTTCTACACACATGNGAGCAGAAAAGTTATGATTGACACCATGTTCATCACAGAACTCAACAAACTTAGCATTCTCAAACTCAGTACCATGATCAGATCTTATTGATGCTAGTTGATGTCCTAATTGATTTTAAGTTTTCTTGACAAATGAGGTGAACATATCAAATGCTTCATCCTTAGATGCCAGGAATAAGGTCCAGGTGAACCTTGAATAATCATCAACTAGCACCATCACATATCTCTTACCCCCTCTACTCAGAGTTCTCATAGGACCATACAGATCCATATGAACCAGTTCCAACGTCCTGGTGGTACTGACTATTTTCTTACTTTTGAAAGAGGACCTTACCTGCTTCCCCCTGGCACATGCCTCACAAACTTTGTCCTCCTTGAACTTAATGTTAGGAAGTCCTACCACTAAGTCCTTAGAGACTAGTTTGTTAAGCTGAGTTAGACTCGCATGACCAAGTCGTTTGTGCCACAGGAGGGGATCACTGTCCAACACACTTAGGCAAGTGAGTTCATTTTCAGACAGTGTGGACAAGTCTATGACATAGATGTTATTCATTCTTTTTCCCTGCAAAACAATCTTGTTAGTAAGCAAATTAATCACAAAACATTTGGTGGAAGTAAAAGCAACTAGGTTATCTCTGTCACTCAGTTGTGATACACTGATCATCTATATTTCAAGCCATCTATTAGATAAACATGTTCAATGGATCGTGTATCATCCTTTCCTACCTTACCAACCCCAATAATTTAACCTTTCTTTCCGTTTCCAAAGGAGACATTTCCTCATTTGAGACTTTCAAGTGAAAGGAACTGTTCCATATTCCTATCATATGCTTTGAGCAGCCACTATCCAAATACCAAATTTGGCTGCCTCCTCTCACTTGAACCTACAAAAGAATCAGGGGTTAGTTTTAAGAACCCAAACTAGTTTGGGTCCTTTTCTATGAGAGAATGGATGAATCAAATTTTTTCTGGCCCAATTTGGTAGCCAGTTTTTCCTTTTTACAAACCTCTCATTTTTTCGACTGGCCTGTTCTTTTGCAGTACACTCATATTTTATTGCCCAATCTTACCACAATGGGTGCATATTTTATTCTCAGTGAGAGTGAGATACTTGCTTTTGGGATCCCACTTGGGCAATTGACTTCCAAAGACAACCCATCTCCGGTTGCTACTATGATTCACTTGAAGCCATATCAGGGCATTAGAGGATTTGTTCCATTTACAAGTTCGATCTAATTCATGTTTGACTTTGACAAGTTCTTCATTAAGAGTTCTTATATGTTCATCCTTGGCATACAACTTATATTTTAGTTTTCCCACGTTTTCTTCTAACATGATATGAGAATAATCAACAACCTTTTTACTGGATCCTAGCTTTAGCTTTAAGTTTTTAGATTTTAGTTCTAGAATCTCAGTTTCAAGTGGATGAACCTGGTTCAACAAGACAATGTTTTTCTTTTCAGATTCTGACTCTGATTTCCAGGCTCATGCACTTTGCTTTTAGCATTGCACATTCTTTAGATAGTTGATCCTTCTCTCGGGTTGTTTCCTTAGAATCATCTATGAACTCAAGTAGCAACTCAGGGAGTATTTCCTTAGATAGGAACTTTACTTTCTTTTTAAGATGGGAGATACTTACCTCGGGTTCTTCATGTGATTCCTCATCAGATTCTCCAATTGTCATAAGTGCCTAACATCTTCTTATTCCTCATATGAACTTTTCCCCCAAGCAGCAACCATAGCCTTTGTTGTGGTTTTCTTGGGTTGGACCTGTTCCTTCTTCCTGTTCCTTCTTTCATATCTCTCCTTTTTCCATTCTACTTCCCACTGAGGATAGTTTTTGATGAGATGATCAGTCTTACCACATTTGTAGCATCCCTCGTTGGTTGGCCTTTCCTGAGCTTTTGCTTTGTTGTAGTTTCCTCCTCTAGAGATGCCCTTCTTCCTCATGAGAAAGTTTCTGAATTCTTTGGTAATAATGGACATCTCATCATTCTCCAGATCTGCTCCTTCACTGATTCTTAGTTCTAGACTCCTCTCCTTCTTTGGACCATCCATCTTCATTGTCTGCCTTCTAAGTTCATAGGCAGTGAGGTTTCCAATCATCTCATCCAATCTCAGGGTTGCCATATTTCTTGTTTCCTGGATAGCAGTGATTTTGCTTTCCTAGGAAATAGGCAAGACCCTTTTCAGGATTTTCTCAACCCTGTCCTCTTCAAGAATGACTCCTGCAAGAGACTTTAGTTCATTAGTCAATGTTGTGAATCTTGTGTACATCTCTTGTATAGTCTCTCCTTCTTTCATAGTGAAGTTTTCATACTGAGAGTATAATAGAGTACCTCTTGACCTTTTTACCTGAGCTGTTCCTTCATGGGCTACTCGCAAGGTATCCTAGATCTCTTTGGCAGTGGTGCAGCTTTGTATTCTGCTGTACTCGTCTAGACCTAGTCCACACACTAGCCACTTTTTGGCCTTTGCATTCTTCTCCCATTTCTTCAGATCCTCAGCAGTGCAATCAGCTCTAGTATTTGGTACATCTATACCTTCAGCAGTCTTCATCATGGTAGCTAGAGGACCATCAGTGACTATGTCCCAGAGTTCATAGTCTTCTCCAATCAGATGGTCCTTCATCCTGTTTTTCCACCAAGAGTAATACTGGCCATTGAAGAGTAGTGTCCTTGCAGTTGATTGACCTTCCCAGTTTCCAGGTGGTTCACTCATCTTTATCTTCTCCAAGGTGTTAGCCTTTCAAGGATAACCTGCTCTGATACCAATTGATGTTTTATATGTCAATACGACACAAGAAGATAGGTTACTTTGTGTGGTTCCCAATTTTCGATTGCTGTCTCTCTAGAAGAACCTGGTTCTTCTTGTTGTTCCAATTTCTACTGTTGTGGAATAATAAAAGCAGTAATGTAAAAACACAAAGATTTTTACGTGGAAAACACCTGGCTCAAAAGGTGAAAAAACCATGACCTACTCCTCAGTAGGATTTGCTCAAACTCTTCACTAAAACTCTGAGCCAAACGGACTTACAAAATAAACTCTTTTGTAATCCTAGGACTAACTCTAATCCCTTTGTAGTAACAAGCCCCTAGCTAATTTCTACAAGCTTCAAGTTAACTCTAACTTGAACAATGCGTACCTATTACAATTTCTTCTATGAAAGATGAAAAGATAAAATATTAAAACTCCTACTACAACCAACTAGACTCAATGATAAACATATGGAACTGGTTCTTCTAGCTGGTCTGTAGCCTTTATGTCGCACAATAATTCTGCTTGCAAAATATCTGGGAATTTTGCTTTCAGCTCTTGATTCACTTCTGCGCTTGTTCGTTCTTCATTCAAGCAAGAATACTTCAATTATTTATAAAGTCAGTTGTTGAGTTTGCCGTTCAGTTCTGGTACGACTATACCTGGGAGAACAAGTTCGTATCAAACTCAACTTCCTTCCTTCGTTACTGTCTTTGCTGAATTCAACTTCTATTCTCTTATCAATTTTCAACCTTTTCGCATTAGAAGACACTCTCCTTGTTCATTGATAATTCACAATCGCATTCATCTCCTATGCATATAAGGTTTTTGTGCCAACACGTCAGGTCAAGTATGTGTGCTCTGATGGACCTAGTTCAACTGGTCAGATATTTGTCAATCTTCAAAACTATGCAGTGACTTGAGTCAACAAGTACAGACGTCTCCATACCGATCCGCAAGACTCTACTGGGTTTGCCCGTCACTCGTGAGACTTACGTGAACCTAGTGCTCTGATACCATGTTGTCACGACCCAAAATCATATCTTAGGTCGTGATGGCGTCCACGAGCGGGGTCAGGCAAGCCAACACTAAATTTACTAAAGATTCTTTCTTATTAGATTAAACATTTCAACATATACTCAATTTTTAAAACTTAAAACATGAATCGACAAGGATAATTAGCCCGTTTTTAATCAAAGGCAGTCATGAAGAGGCGTGAGCCAATATATATACAAACCCGAAATCCATAATAACTATCACGTGTGTGCCAGGAACTAGTGTCACAAGTCCGACGAGCATACTAACAGAATATACAAAAGATACAATATACAGTCCCACTTTCTGAAAGAAATAGACAGGAAATAAGCAAAAGAAACCCCATGGTGCTACCGGAGATCGCCAGGAGAAAAGCAGCTCACCGTGAAGTCAGGCCCGTCTAATACCAAAGTCAAGCTCCGGTCCGACAACCAGATGCACTAGCCTTAGAACCTGTACAATTAAGTACAGAAGTGTAGCATGAGTATATAAATATATATGTACCCAGTGAGTATCCCGCCTAACCTCGAAGAGGTAGTGACAAGAGGTCGACATGACACTCACTAAGGTCCAACAATAAAATTTAACAGAATATGAGAGAAATGGTAGGCATGTAAAGGCAGTGAAGCAACACATATAATAAGGCACTGAAATCCAAGGAAGTACTGGGAATGAATAAAACAATTACTACTTCACTTTCCCCCAAATATTTGTCAAATCAATGTACATGAATTTAGTAACAAATAAATCATGCGCATGCAGGGTAAGGACAACCGGTCGGAGTCATAAGATAGTCATGTCTGTGCACTGCCGAGGGTCGAACGGGCCGAACCATAAGTGCACCTTTCCATAAAGTACTCACATCTATGCACTGCCGAGGATCGAACGGACCAAACCAAAAGTGCATCTCTCAATCCTCTCTATGCACTGCCGAGGATCGAACGGTCCGAACCAAAAGTGCATCTCTCAATCCGCTGTGGTGTACGGCCCGTTCCCATAAGAGTGGGGGAAATCACAACCCGCTCGCGGGATGTAAATTGCGAAGAGGTCACACGCATACACATTATTCCTTTTTTAAATTACTTTCAGTGAACAATTCCTTACAATTTTTCTCAATTTCCATAACCTCAGGGAAGTAAGTAGCATGTAACATTTAATTTATCAAGCATATAGTTCATATCAAGTAAAAACAAGGTATGATGTGTGCCTAACTACCCGGTCATAATAGTAATAGCCGCTACGTACGGACTCTCGTCACTTTGTACGTACGTAGCCCCCAAATATTATCACATATAGCATTTAAATCACCTAGAGGGACAATTCCCTCTTACAAGGTTAGAAAGGAGACTCACTTCGTGTCGAACCTACTTTTCGGGTCAAGAACACGCTCGAAATTCCAAACTCAACACCCACAGACTCAAAACTAGCCAAATTTCATACAAATATATCAATTTATACTCAAAGCATGAAATTCTTCTACTACTTAGCCAAATTCATCATTCTTGAGAAATCCTAAAATCCAACCCTAGGCCCGCATGCTTGGATTCCAAAAATTCTCGAAGGAAACACTCACCCATGGCCTAAGGATCATTAATACATGATTTTCATTCGATTTCGTAGCTAATTGACGGGTAATTTTCTACATTTTCAAAAGCCCTAGGTTACTACCCCAAATCCTTAGTTTTCACTAATTTAGGTAGTTAATTTAGCTTGTAATCCATACATGAAGCTAATATTAGAGTTGAATTTACTTACCTTCAATAACTAGGTCATTTTCCCCTCTTGAATGGTGGAAATCGTCCCAAGGAAGAAGAAGAAGAATATAAGGAAATGAAACAAATCCCGTGTATAAAAACACACTGCCCAGCTGCCCCTTCTATGCGAACGCATCAGGGGAAATGCGTTCGCGATGAACAAATGGCCAGGGCCTAATGAGGCCTTCTATGCGAACGCGGAAGCTAGCTTGGCTAGACCTACGCGAACGCGGCTGGGGGGGTGCGAACGCACTGAGTAAGGGCTAAGCTGGTTTGGCCCAATGCCCTACCCTATGGGAAAGTGGAGCACCTATGCGAACACATAGGGAAAATTTTCACCCCTGCCCAGATCCTTCTATGCGGATGCGGCAGAGCAACCGCGAACGCATAGAAGGAAACCAGACACAGAAATTCCAGTGTTTTGCATTTAACTCTGAGGGGTCCGAAACTCACCTGAGCCCCTCGGGACTCCATCCAAAGGCACTGGCAGGTCTGTATTCATGATACAGACTCGCTCAAATTTCCGGAACGTGAAAAACAACAACGAAAATAAGAATTCTACCCCAACACCAAATTGAATCAAACTTTGAACTTAAAGTTCTAGAATTCGCTAACAATGCGCCGAACCGACCTATACTAATCGGAATGACACCAAATTTTGCAAGCAAGTTTAGATGACATAGAGGAACTATTCCCGATCTCAAAATTCTTTTTGGACCTCGACAACACAAAAACACGTTCTAAACCAAATTTCAAACTTAAGGAAACTCTAATTTCGATATTGGGCGCTGAAACGCCCCCGGGTCATCCAAACCCCAGTCTGAACATACGCCCGGGTCTAAAATCATCATACAAAGCTACCGGAATCATTAAAACTCGATTCCGAGGTCGTTTACTAAACTGTTGACCGAAGTCAAACTTTGGCCTTAAAGGCCAACCTTAAGGAACCAAGTGTTCCTATACCACGCTAACGCTTCTGAATCCCGAACCACCTGTCCCTGCAAGCCATAAATAATAATAATAAGCCACTACAGGAAGTTTCATTTAGGGGAACGGGGTCCTGATATACAAAACGATCGATTGGGTCGTTACAGCTCTTCTAGCATGAGTAATCTCAATCGAAAATAAATCAAGGCCACTTTTAACAATTAAATTATAAACATGACATGTACACCTAACATGAAACATTTCGTCAAGTGACGGTTTCAAATGCAGTCTTAATATTGAAATAACGACATTATTGTTAGAAGCGTTATCAAAAGACATACACAATACTTTTTTTATTATGATTGTAAAATGCAACAACTTTGCAAATAGTAGTACTTATAAAAATATCAGTATGACTTTGATCTTCATCATATTTAAAAGCAATAATATGTTTTTGCAGACAGTAATTATCATCTATCCAATAACATTTAATTGTCAAATAATCATTTTCATTAACAGCATGGCTAATATCAGAAGTTAGAGAAACTCTACAAGGAAGGTGGTCAAACAAATAACTATGTATGTTTGATATTGTCCTTGAAGTGTAAAGATATCAGATCTACAAGTTCTTCTAAGGATACCTTTAAATAAAGGATTATCGATCCTTTGAATATACATAATAAGAAATGATGAAGAAGCAAAGAAAAAGGTAGAAAACACAAAGAAATCATTATTGCTAACTCCTTACGATCCTTCATTTTATCATATTTGATAAGTCCTCCAATACTAGAGTTTAGAGTTCCTTGATTTTCATCTGAATTAGATCCCCATTCTATAGGATGAGTAATTCGCATATGTCTACTAAGTGTCTCATTCCCCCCCCCCCCCCAAACTTTCTCCAGTCTTATGGTTAAAATCATCTTCACAAATTTTTCATTTAACTCTATCAAAATTCTCTATTTCCTCAAAATATTTCCAAACTTTACTTCTCCTTCTCCGATTACTATTTGGGGCCACTGGTGGTCTACTACTAGCCCCACGACCACCACCCCTGCAACTAACTCCAACACTACTAGGTGTAAATGGTGTTTCATCTTCGATTTCTAATTCATTATCTTATATACTGAAATTTTCCTGTAATTGTTCATAATCTATATTATTATCAGGTGATGTTTCTAAAACATGTGTAAAGTCATTAAGTTACTACTAGAAGTTGAAGTAGTACCTCTGTAACGATCCGGCCAATCGTTTCAAGAGTTATAGATCCGTCTCCCCCATTTCTACTTCTTTTGTGCTTTACAGCTATTATATGTTTTACCAGGTTAGTTGGTTCGGGTTCGGAGTGGTTTCAGAGTGAATTGAGACACTTAGTCTCTTAACTGGAAGCTTAAGTTGGAAAAGTCGATCGGATGTCGACGTATGTGTAAACGACCTCGGATTTAATTTTGATGGTTCTGTTAGCTTCGTTAGGTGATTTTTCACTTAGGAATGCGTCCAAAATATGATTTGGAGGTCCGAAGCAGAATTAGGCTTGAATTGGCGAAAGTTGGAATTTTGGCGATTTTGGCCGGTGGTGGAAATTTTGATATCGGGCTCGGAATTGATTTCCAAAAATTTGAGTAGGTTTGTGGTGTCATTTATGACTTGTGTGAAAAATTTAAGGTCAATCAGACGTGGTTTGATAGGTTTCGACGTCGTTTGTGGAATTCAGAAGTTTAGAAGTTCTTTAGGCTTGAATCTGGGTGATGGTGTTTTGATATTGTTATGATTTATTCGAAGGTTCGACTAAGTTTTCATGGGGTTATATGACTTGTTGGTAGGTTTGGTTGAGGCCCCGGGGGGTGTTTCGGATGCCCATCAGAAGGAAATTTGGACTTGGGCATTGCTGGTTTCTTCTGGTGTTCTGGTGTTTCACACCTGCGGGCTCCCCTGCAGAAGATAAGAGGAGGTCGCATTTGCGGGAAAGGCTGGGTTGGGATAGAAGCGCAGGTGCGAGGTTAGGAGCACATCTGCGGAACCGCAGTTGCAGAAAGGTAGGCGCAGATGCGGAAAAGGGCCTGAGTGGGAAAGATCGCAGAAGCAGGCAGGGCCCACAGGTGCGAGTATGTGACCGTAGATGCGAAATCTGGGAGCTTAAGTGGGATCCGCACCTATGATGGAATTTTCGCAGGTGCGACGTCGCAGATGCGACAGGATATCCATAGGTGCGGTTTTGCTGGGCCGAACTATAAATAGACTACCTTGACGATTTTGAGGAGAATTTGAAGTGTTTACTAATGTAAGTTCCTTGTGCCTATTTATCTTCAATAATGGTGTTTACCCACTGATTTTACACCTAGTTGGTGAGTTTTTGAGATGAGATTTTGGAGATTAGGGCTTGAGAATTGGGGAGTGAATTTTGGGGTTTTGGAGGGGCAAATGACTTTGGTATTGATTTGGTGTCGGGCACTCAACCCAATTCTATTCCACCGTATCGTATGGCACTCACAGAGTTGAAGGAATTGAATAACATCTTCAGGAACTCCTTGATAAGGGGTTTATTCGGCCTAGCGTGTCACCTTTGGGTGAACCGGTTCTATTTGTAAAGAAGAAGGATGGTAGTATAAGGATGTGTATTGATTACAGGCAGTTAAACACGGTCAACAAGTATCCATTGCCACACATTGATGATCTATTTGACCAGCTTCTGGGAGCGAGGGTGTTCTCCAAGATGGACTTGAGGTCAGGGTATCACCAGGTATCACCAGCTGAAGATTCGGTATTCGGATATTCTTAAGACAGCTTTCAGGACTCGATATGGCCATTATGAGTTTCTTGTGATGTCTTTTCGGCTGACCAACGCCCCAGCAACGTTCACGCATTTGATGAACAGTGTGTTTCAACCTTATCTCGATTCGTTTGTTATTGTATTCATTGATGACATCCAAGTACTCTCGTAGCCAAGAGGAGCATGCCCAACATTTGAGGATTGTGTTACAGAGATTGACAACAGAGAAGCTTTATGCAAAGTTCTCCAAGTTTGAGTTTTGGCTCAATTCACTGGTGTTCTTGGGCACTTGGTGACCAGTGAGGGTATTCAGGTGGATCCAAAGAAGACAGAGGTAGTGCAGAGTTGGCCCAGACCGTCCTCAGTCACGGAGATTCAGAGCTTTCTTGGTTTGGCGGGCTATTACTGTTGTTTTATGGAGGGTTTCTTATCTATTGCATCGCCATTAACCAAGTTGACCTAAAAGGGTGCTCTATTCAGGTGGTCGGATGAGTACAAGGAGAGATTTTAGAAGCTCAAGACTTCTTTGACTACGGCTCCAGTTCTAGTTCTACCATCAGCTTCTGGTTCCTACACAGTGTATTGTGATGCCTTGCGGATCAATATTAGGTGTGTTCAGATGTAGGATGTAGGGTGATTGCTTATGCTTCGTGCTAGTTGAAGACCCATGAGAAGAACTATCATGTCCATGATCTTGAGTTAGCAGCTATTGTTCACGCCTTGAAGATTTGGCGGCACTATTTGTTCGGGGTTCATTTTAAGATTTACACTAATCACCGGAATTTGCAGCATCTGCTTAAGTAGAAGGATCTTAACTTGCATCAGCGGAGGTGTTTGGAACTTCTTAAGGACTATGATATCATCATTTTTTACCATCCCGTGTGTCGTGCCCCCTTCTATCCTCTCCTTTCGGATCAGTCAGGGTTTTTGACATTATTAGGACACCTCATTTCCTTTTGGGATAAGGTATGTAAGGATTTGAAGAGTCGCCACCTAACGAATTAAGGTGCGTTAGGGAACCTATTAAGGGTCACAATAACACTAATTGAATAACCAGAGATTGGGTAAGGGCTTGAAATTACTCCAAGGGGGAAGGTGTTAGGCACCCCTCAAAGTCCACAACTGTGGTTCCGGGCCAAACAAACTTTGTGAATTTAAGCAAGTAGCAAATAAGAAGTCAAAGTATACACATGGAAACAAGTAATGGTTTTGAAAAGATTAGCAGTCTAAGCATACATATGTAGGGAATAGGGGAGTCCTAAGTTGTTTATCTTATAGGATCACATCAATGCAATGCCCGATAATCACTCCTCAGTGAGGGGCTACACGTGACATTAGCGCACCGGTCATCATATCCATATTTACCCTTTACCCCACCCTTAGCGGTTATTAAGAAAATTTACTTAGCGATATCTATGCGTGCTGTTATCCGTCCCTTCTTAATGGACTTGGATGAATTTAGGACCTCTAAGTATAGGTAGTTCTAGACATACCCCTAAGGTTTTAAAAGGATAAAATTCTAAGCGACAGGCAAGAACAAATAGGACTGATCAGATAAATGCAGGAAAGTAGTTATGAGGACCAAATTTACCTCCATAATTAATGCACATAATCAGCACGTCTCAAACACAAACAAGAGGCAGTTTTATTAGAGAGGATCCTAAGATAGGATATCTAAGTGAATGTCAACGCACAAATATATGCAGCTTTATTTTTATAAACTCAGAAGCAGGGGCCTAATCATTTTGCCTACTAATCTTTAAGCATGTTAACCATTAGACAGTTCAGAAGTTGTTTTTGCCTAAAAGCATGTTGTTCTAGGTGTTACGAAAATGCAGGGATTGTTGCCAGTTTTATCTAAAACATGATAATCATATGTGAGATCGTTTTTACCTTTTCGTGAGTTAGTAGTTAAAATAGTTGTGGTTAAGCAGATGCAAACGAAATCCTAGAGCAGGATATCTAATATGCACATATAAATGCAGGATGGTTAAGACATAATTTTAGGATGTGCAGATTCCTATAGGCATGATTTCTAAAATGCACAAAGAGCTACAGGATGATGGAGACATGAGTTTTAGTGCACAAGAGTAACAGTTTTATGTTGATATTATTATCCTAAGAGCATGATTTCTAAGTGGTAGGCATAAGCATAAATTAAGGACATGTTGTACGTTAAAGCAGTAAACATGAAAGCCTTAAAGACATGATATCTAATGCATGTTTGACATGGTTTGAATGAATATGTTGGTCTTAAGCATGGATTCTAATGCATATATAGGGAATGTAAAAGCCTAAGGCATGATTTCTACCCAATGATAGAATGTATAACTACCCTCCCCATTTCACTAGCCAACCCCAATATCTGTTTACAAATAATTATTACTGACCAACTGAATAAATTACATAGATAGATAAGGAAAAAGAAGAAGTTAAACTATAGGGAGCCTGAAGTAGGCCCAAATGTACCAAATTGTCCATAGCCTCATATGCCAAAGTCATAGTCTTTCTCATGTCCGGGTGTGTCAAAGTTCCCTAAGGACCTAAGGATCCCGGGAAGTGCTCACACCCAGACTTCATAACTAGAACTGAGTAAGTGCAGTGTGGAAGAGCCAGCCCCAGTGCATCAGAGTTCAGAGGGATCTCACAAGGATCCATTAGCAGTCACACACTGGAGGGGCAGAACTTAAGGACCTAAGAGTAGAGTGAGAGTGCTTGACATGATTTGAAAAGGTTTTAATAGGAAAGCAATATTTGAAAAAAGACTCAGTTGAAGTAGTTTTATAAAATAGGAGAATTGTTCAGTAAAATAGTTTTGACAAGAGTTGTGTAATCAAACAAACAACAGATCAAACACGGAGCCAAACAGGTTCAGCAATAATAATATAACAACCTTTCACACAGGGATAGTTGGGGACTGGGGAGATATAATTCACATATAATAAATAGAAGTCTTTTGCAATATTAGGAGCGGCTAATAGTGCAAATAGTAAGACATGGATTCAGGAGTGCTAATTAGAACATAGTTATAGAATCAGAAGTGCTTTAGGGGGTTCATGGGATTGGGAGATGACATAGTAGGATTTCACAGCAACAGTGAGGACATAGAAGTACTAGACATGATTAAGCATAGCATCAAGACAACTTAGGGTAACAAATCAGTTTTGCCAAAATAGGTGCATGCCAAAACTGGACAACAAATAAACAAGTATTCAAAAACAGAGTAGAGTCACATTGAGACAGACTAGAAGGGGGAGTAAACATGCTGATCCTAAAAGGGGTAGGACATAACTAACATGTTGGGTGAAGAAATAATGTAAACAGGTCAATTACATGTTGAACAACAAAACAATAGACAAAAATAGATCAGGAGTATGATAAACTGAAGCAGTAGGAAACCAATAATCAGAACATACCAGTAAAGAGAGTAAACATAAAGTGAAGAACAGGAGAGTGCAATAATTAGCCTTGTCTTGCAACCGGCTAATTTAGTAACAATAGCAAGTAACAAAAAATAAGAAGAGCTTTTGAATGTATGAGAGATGTGAAGTAATGTTCACTTGTGTGTGTATGAGTGTCTAATGAGAGTAGAAGAGAGCACAATATATAGTATTTTGAAAGCTAGGTAAATAAGGTAAGAAATTAATTATAGAACTCGGAATCAATTAGAGTAAAATCAGTCCAACTACTCCCTTAATTAATGGAATCAGTTCAAACGGTAGAAAGACAGGTAACCAGTAAAGAAATAATATGTAACGGATAAGGAAAGGTTTCAAACAGTACAAGTATAGAACCAGTAATTAGGGCTAGGTTCAGAAAGTCCTAATTATGGAAACAATATTAAGAATCAGTAAATAATGTAATCAACCACACACAATAAGGCAAGAAAAATAATTTAGAAATCGGAAATTAGTAAAGTACATCATCACAAGAAACCAGTAAAGGGTATCAATCACAGGAAATCAGTGATTCAAATAGAAACTAGTACTGATTAGGGGAAATTACCACCAATTTCTGTCAATAGAAAAAATAAACAGAATATAGGCGGGAAGGAAACCAGTAAAGGGTATCAATCACAGGAAATCAGGGATTCAAATAGAAACTAGTATTGATTAGGGGAAATTACCACCAATTTTTGTCAATAGAAAAAATAAACATAATATAGGCGGGAAGAAACAAATTAGAAACCCTAATAAGCATAATAGGCTAGAAACCACAGAAACTCAATACATATTCATGAGAAACAGGCATACACACAAATCACATGAACAAATCAGCAAAGACAAACTCAGAACCCAAAGCTAAGCCATGAAATCAGGTTTTTAACATAATTAGTTAGGGGAGAACCTAAATAAAATCGTTTAAACACAATAAATATTATATAATAATCACTTAAAATCAGAGAAAAATCATTTTGAAGATAGGTTCAGAAACCCTAGTTATGAAGATGAAGATACAGTTTGAAAAATTGAAAGATTTTTATAGAAAAATGGTAAAAAATACTCAAATATCCTCAGATCTGTTACAGATCTAAAGAGTCAAGAGATAACATTACGGTTTTGAGAGGGATAACCCAGAGATAGAGAGATTCCGGCTCAGAAGCCATAGATTTAGTAATAAAATAGGACGATCTTACTCAATCGAGCCATGGTGGCCTGAGAATGGTGAGAACAAGCCCAGGGGTCAGTGAACGGCCACTGGTCCCCTTCAGAACCTCAAGACAACAAGAATCCCGGCCATAGGAGGGGAGCCATAAGGGCTAAGGGTGGTAGTGAACCACCATAATTAATGGCGAGCAAGCAACGGCGGGTGGAAGCCATGGTTAGGGCAGAGAGGGTTTGAGAGAGAATGAGAAGAGTGACGACGGGTGAGTGAAGAGTGAATGAGAGTTTGG
>ML396292.1:0-30209 GCA_005239525.1 Nicotiana knightiana | reverse complement strand
GGGGGGGGTCATTAGGTTAAATTAGGAAATATTAAACCTGGATCGTTGATCAAAATGATCAACGGCCAAGATTTGGTCGGAGTTGGGTCGGGTAGGATTTGGGATTGGGCCTGGGTCTTTGGGCTAGTTTAATTAGGTGTTGCTGGTTTTATTTAGGCTAAAATCGAAATAGAATAGGCTATTTGTCAAATACCCAATCCAAATTAGTTAAAATAATTTATAAAATAACTAATAATCATAAAAAATAAATTTAATGCATAAAAAATAGTTTAAAAGATTATTTAGTATTTTAAATTACAAAGGACTAATTTCTGGTAAAAATAGTACAAAATTATATGCTTGGACTAAAATTGCAAAGTTATTGCAATTATAGCCAAAAAGTGTCAAATTGGCTATTTACGGAATAATTAAATCAAGAAATGTTTTTTTTAAATCATTTGTGATGAAGTTTTGTAGTTATTTATTGAAAATAAAATGCTGGAAAAATTTATAAAAATGCTGAAAAACTATGAAAAAAATGCCAATTGCTACTAATGCATGATTTTGAAGGTATATATGCAATTTTTAAAAAACAAATTTGGAAAAAGTTGGGTATCAACTGCTGCCCCTCTTTAACATATCCCTGATTTTACAGGAATCAGGCCGTATGTAGTTCTGGATTCACCGGTGAAGTCGTTACAAGACCGGATGCAATATCTAGGGATGGGAGAATGAACGATTCACGGGAGAGGTTAGGTTTGATATGGTTGGGAGAGCTGGAGCAGGATCGCTCCTTCTGGGATATCAGTTGCTCGCTGGGTTACTTGCAAATAAGAATACTACAAGCATATATTGTGCATAAATTTAAACATGATGCAGGTTCCCTTTGGACTATGAAAGCTGTCTTCGGACAGTTAGGGATGACGTCCTTAGACCATGATGTCCTGGGCCATGAATTGTTTGATGAGAGATTCGCAGGCCATGAAATGATGTTCTCGGGCCATGAAGATTGTGCCTCTGAACTATGATGCCTTTGAACAATGATATGTAAATTGAGAGAGATCCTCAGGACATATCATGGTGTCTTCCGTCTATGAGGATGTTGTCGTTAGACTATGACGCCTTTGAACAAGTTGGCGATATTTCAGCCCATGAGATGCAATAGTTTGACAAGACAAGGCTTAGTCTTGCGAAATGGAGGGCAGAGCTTAGCCTGAAAGAGGAGCAAAGTAAATAATGCTTGAGAGACACCGCTTAGTCTCGGTGAAAAAGTAAATTGGAGGCAGAGCTTAGCCTCATACAAGTATGGAGACAGAGCTTAGTCTCATGCAAATGAAGGCAGATATTAGCCTTATGCAGGTGAAGGCAAAGATTAGCCTTATGCAAGGGAAGGCAGAGATTAGCCTTATGCAAATGGAAGGCAGAGCTCAACCTTATGCAAGGGCAAGCAGAGATTAGCCTTATGCAAATGGAAGGCAGAGACTAGCCTTATGCAAATGGAAGGTAGAGATTAGCCTTATGCAAATGGAAGAAAGACTTCAGCCTTATGCAGAGGAAGACAGCAATTAGCCTTATGCAAGGGGAAGGAAGAGTTTATCCTTATGCAGATGGAGGTAGAGCTTAACCTCATGCAAGATGGAGGCAGCGATTAGCCTTATGCAGAAGAGTAAATAGCAAATGATATTAGAATTTCTTAGCTGGTAGCAGATTTCGATATTGCGATTGTTGTGAGAATTGTGCCTACGGAGCATGTTCGTTCTTTGTGCTGATAGCAAATTTCGGTAATTGCAACTGTTTTGAGAATTGTGACTTTGAAGCGTGTTTATCCTTTGTTCCTGCATCCAAAGAAAAATTGTGAGTTCTGTAAATGGGGAAGGTCGGTTCGTATCCCCGCTGGCTTTGCTTGACTCGTTCTGTTTGGTCTGATGATCCTGTTCAAGTTATCGGGGTAGCGTTTGCTTAAACACAGCTATTTTTGAAAGCAATAATACATGATTTTGCAAAGACATATTATAAATATATTTAAGAAATTTAGATGAACCGACGACCGTGAAACGGTTCAAGACATTGCAACCTCTCATGTTACAGAATTTTGAGGGTCCTCAAAATTCTATCCCAGTTAGATGGGTTGATGTCTCTGACTGTTACGCATGCTGCGGTCGGCTGAAGTTGCTTAAGAATATTGAGGGTCCTCCTCAAAATTCTGCCCCAGTTTCCAATTGCGAGGGGGGAATGAGATTTTATTGAATTGTGACCGAACCCATAGGGCTGCCTACGTATCCCCTCTTAAACGGGAATCAGGTCAGGCATAGTTCAATTTACATCATTTGAGAAGAGCATAAAGAATTACACATAGTAGCGCTTGACTGCATCAGAATTGATTGGTTTTGGCCAGACTTCTTCGTCCATTTCTGCAAGTATGAGAGTTCCTCCTGTCAATACTCGATGAACCATATACGGACCTTGCCAATTGGGAGAGAATTTCCCTTTGGCCTCATCTTGATGTGGAAAGATTTTCTTTAACACCAGCTGCCCCGGTGTGAACTATCTTGGCTTGACTCTTTTGTTGAAGGCTCTGGTCATTCTTCTCTGGTAAAGTTGTCCGTGACATATTGCATTCATCCTTTTCCCGCCTATGAGGGCTAGCTTCTCATAACGACTTCTTATCCATTCTGCATCGCTAAGCTCAGCTTCTTGTATGATTCTTAAGGAAAGAATTTCCACTTCGGCAGGAATAATAGCTTCCGTACCATAAAAAAATAAGTAAGGAGTTGCCCCAGTTGATGTGCGGACTGTGGTGCGGTAGCCCAGTAAGGCAAATGATAGCTTTTCGTGCCACTGTTTGTGTCTTTCTATCATCTTTCTCAATATCTTCTTGATGTTCTTGTTGGCGACTTCTACAACTCCATTCATCTAAGGTCTATAGGCTGTAGAATTCATGTGCTTGATTTGAAAGTATCGCACATGGATTTCATCAAATCACTATTTAGAATGGAGCCTTTGTCGGTGATGATTGATTCTGGAACTCCAAACCGACAAACAATATGGTCGCAGACAAAGTCTGCCATGACTTTCTTAGTCACTGCTTTGTAAGATGCTGCTTCGACCCATTTGGTGAAATAATCAATAGCTACTAAGATGAACCTGTGTCCATTTGAGGTTGTAGGATTGATCGATCAAATGACGTCCATTCCCCAGGCGACGAATGGCCAAGGCGAGCTTGTTGAATTGAGCTCATTTGGGGATACCTTTATCATATCTGCATGTACCTGACATCGGTAGCATTTCCGGACATACTGGATGCAGTCCGTTTCCATGGTCATCCAGAAGTAACCAGCTCTGAGTATCATTTTGTCCAAGACAAAACCATTCATATGCGGGTCGCAAGTCCCGGCATGTATATCTTCAAGTAGTCTGGAGGCTTCCTTTGCATCTACACATCTTAATAATCCCAAATTCGGAGTTCTCCTGTACAGGGTTCCTTCGCTGTGAAAGAAACTGTTGGACAATCTCTGAAGCATGCGTTTGTGAGTATGGTTTGCAAGCTCTGGATATTCTCCCTTTGACAAATACTCCTTGATATCGTGGATCCATGGTTTTCCATCCGCTTCTTCTTCAACATGGGCACAATATGCTGGCTGGCTATGATCTTTAATAGAATAGGATCAATGATGTTCTTATCTGGATGTTGTATCATGGATGATAGAGTGGCCAATGCATCGGCAAACTCATTCTGAATTCTGGGGACCTGCCGAAATTATGTCTTTGTGAACCTTTTTCTCAATTCCTGCACATGGTGCAGATATGGAAATATCTTGGAATTGTTGGTAGCCCATTCTCCTTGTACTTGGTGTATTAGCAGGTCTGAATCACCAATTACTAGCAGCTCTCGAATATTCATGTCAATGGCCATGTTGAGCCCTAGGATGTAGGCTTCATACTCTTCCATATTGTTAGTGTAGGGGAATATGAGTTTAGCAGATGCCGGATAATGTTGGCTAGTTTCCTACACCAAGACTGCTCCAATACCGACTCCTTTGAAATTGGCTGCTCAGTCGAATAACATTCTCCAACCGTCATAGGATTCAACAATGTCTTCTCCTATGAATAATACTTCTTCATCGGGAAAATATATTTTCAGAGGTTTGTATTCTCCTCCCACAGGGTTCTCAACAAGATGATCTTCCAATGCTTGTCCCTTGACCGCTTTCTGAGTCACATACACGATGTCGAATTCACTTAGCAGGATTTTCCACTTAGCCATCTTGCCAGTGGGCATGGGCTTCTAAAAGGTGTATTTAAAGGGATCCATCTTTGATATGAGATATGTCGTGTAGGCACAAAAGTAGTGCCTCAGCTTTTGGGCTACCCAGGTTAGAGCACAGCAGGTACGCTCCAGTAGAGAATATTGTGCCTCGTATGGAGTGAACTTCTTACTCAGATAATAGATAGCATGTTCCTTTATTCCTGTCTTGTCGTGCTGCCCTAGAACGCATCTAAAAGCTCCATCTAATACCTCAAGGTAGAGTAGCAAGGGTCTACCTGGCTCTGGTGGGACCAAAACTGGTGGTGTTGACAAGTATTCCTTGATTCTATCGAAAGCTTTTTGACAATTCTCGGTCCATTTGGTAGCAGCATCCTTCTTTAACATCTTGAAGATCGGTTCACATATGACCATGGACTGGGATATGAACCGGCTGATGTAGTTAAGGCGCCCCAGGAAACTCATCACATCTTTCTTGTTCTTTGGTGGTGGTAACTCTTGGATGGATTTGACTTTTGACGGATCCAGTTCTATCCCTCGGCGGTTGACGATGAACCCAAGAAATTTTCCGGCAGGAACCCCGATTGCACACTTCGCGGGGTTTAATTTAAGGTTGTATTTCCGCAACCTGTTGAAGAACTTCCTCATACCTGCTACATGGTCGGTGGCTTTCTTGGACTTGATAATGATGTCGTCCACATATACCTCGATCTCTTTATGTATCATATCATGGAAGATAGTGGTCATAGCTCTCATATAAGTGGCCCTAACATTCATTAATCCGAATGGCATCATCTTATAACAGTAGACTCCCCACGGCATGATGAAATCCGTTTTCTCAGCATCTTCCTCGTCCATCCAAATCTGATGGTATCCGGCGAAACAATCCACGAACGACTAAAGTTCATGCTTTGCACTATTGTCAATCAGGATGTGTATGTTTGGAAGAGGGAAATCATCCTTTGGTCTGGCCCGGTTGGGATCCCGGTAGTCGACACAAACCCTAACATTTTCGTCTTTCTTGGGAACTGGCACGATGTTGGCTAACCATGTTGGATATTCAACTACCCTAAGGACGTTGGCATTGATTTGCTTGGAAACTTCCTCTTTGATTTTCAGACTCATATCAGGCTTGAACTTTCTAAGTTTCTATTTTACCGGCGGGCACATTGGATTGGTCGGCAACTTGTGAGCCACAATGGATGTACTTAGACCAGTCATATCATTGTACGACCATGAAAATATGTCTCCATACTCATTCAAGAATTGGGTGTATTCAGCTTTCTCTGATGGCGACAAATGGATGCTGATGCGAGTTTCTTTGATAGTCTCTGAATCTCCCGGGTTGACTACCTCAGTTTTGTCCAGGTTGGACTTATGTCTATTCTCGAAATCCTCAACTTCTCTGACAATTTCATCGGGTATGAAATCCCCTTCTTCTGAATCACTGTCCTTTTGTTGTGTTGTCTCATTGCATGTCACAATCATTGGTTCATCAAGACAGGAAATAGTAATGCTATATAGATAAAAGTAATGAGAGAAAAAATGATAATAAATAAATACTGATTCGTTGAAACGTAAAAGCGATTTTGATAATTTAAACAAACATTTTGGAACATCGAGTGTCACGACCCCCAAATCGTAAGCCGGTCGTGATGGCGCCTATCATGGAACTAGGCTAGCCAACCATTACAGACTATCATAATATTTCATAATTTCCCAAAATTAGCAGATTCTAAAACAGCAAAAATGAGATGAACAATTTATACACTTCCCTAAAACCTGGAGTCAACTGTCATGAGCATCTAAGACTGTAAATACAATGTACAACAAGGTGACTTGCTACTATAAAAGCCTGAAGTACAAAAGACAAAAACTATGCACTAAGGAAAGGAAAGGAGGTGAACTGGGGACGCTAAGCAGCTACCTTGATCCTCGAACAACTCCAAGCGCGTCCGAAAATCAACTAGTGAGATGGTCTGGTACCTGGAACTGCACAAAGAGGTGCAAGATGTAACGTGAGTACGCCAAATCAGTAAGTAATCAAAGTAACTAAAAACTTGAGTGTAGTGACGAGCATTTATAAATCATGTAAATCCATATAATGAATAACAGTGGAAATGAATAAATCAAGTTAGGAATCTACATTCCGAATGTTTCATAAAACTCCAGTTTCCATTAAAAAAATCTCTCATAAAATCATTTGTCCAACTTTAGCATCAGAGGCTCAGTGAAAAGCAGTTCACCGTATCACTCACAATAAAGCCTCTCGGGAAAACCTCTCAGTCACTCATGACTCCACTATCAGTATCTCATGCTCACACTAGACACTCGTACTCAGCAAGTACCAGGAATACCCATAACTGTTGCGGCGGCCAGCCTGATCCAACACACACACACACACACACACACACACACACACACACACACACATATATATATATATATATATATATATATTGTTGCAGCGTGCAGCCCGATCCTTATAACATACGTTGTGGCGTGCAGCCCGATCCATATAATAGTCGACTGCGACCACTGGGTCCGGAGGGGCTCCTATAGCCCAAGCACTATATTTGCTGCGGCATGCAGCCCGATCCAATATGTATATGGCTGCGACGTGCCGCCCGATCCATATATAACATATATTGTTGCGGCGTGCAGCCCGTCCTATATATAACATATATTGTTGCGACGTGCTGCCCGTCCCATATATAACATATATTGCTGCAGCGTGCAGCCCGTCCCATATATATAATCTATATTGTTGCGGCATGCAGCCCGATCCATATATAATATATAATATATATTGTTGCGGCGTGCAGCCCGTCCCATAACTATCCTCACATACTCGGCTCTCGGCCTGACTCAGTCAGCCTCACAAGCCACTTGGGCAATTCATCTCAACTCACGAGACACAACCCAAAATACTTCTCAGAGTTTTCAAAGCAGTGTGATAATAGTGAAAATAAAACCAAGTAGGAAACATGACTGAGTTCACAATTGTTCTATTAGGATAGTGTGAGAATAGTGTAAAAGTACCTCTGAGGGTCTAAACAGGTCGGCTCGAGGACCCAAACATGGCTCACAGCCCATAAACAAGTATAAATTTCTAAAATACAGGACATCACAAGGTATCAAATCGAATACGCGGCTTAATAGTCACTACGGGACGGGCCAGGTCACAATCCTTATCGGTGCACGCCCCCATGCTCGTCACCTAGCATGTGCGTCACCTCATTTACCAAAACAATATCAAATACCGGAGTTTCATACCCTCAGGTTTAGAGTTACAATCGTTACTTACCTCAAAACAGCCCAAAAGCTACTCCGCGATGGTCTTGCCCCTCGAATTGGCTCCCAAAAGCTCCGAATCTAACCAAAACCAGATTAACGTCATCAATATATGCTAAAGGAACAAAACCCAATCGAAAACTATCAATTTTCCAATCCCGAGCCCCGGGCCCACGTCTCGGAATTCTATAAAATTTACATCACAAGAATCCTCATCCTCCCACGATTCTATACATACTAAGAACACCAAAACCGGACCACAATTGCCCACTCAAATCCTCAAAAGAAATTTCCAATTCCATGCACCTAACCTCCCCAATTTTGGATTTAGATCCAACAATTTTCCGGTTTAATTACTTAGAAAATGACATAGAATCGAGTTATGAAGTTGAAAATCTTACCTCCAAGTGATTCCCTTCGATTTCCTCTTCAAACCCTCTCAAAGAGCTCCAAACCCGCTCAACAATGGAGGAAATTAGACCAAAATTCGTAAGAAATGGCTATTTAAAATATTTTGCCCAGCACTAATATTTCTTTCAGTGTGATCACGTCTCCAGCCACGCGATCACGATGCATAGTCCAGACCACTCTACATGTTCGCATACCAACACACACTTTCGCATAGCTCAAATATCCATCCCACACACGCACCTCAGAACACCTATGCGATCGCACAAAGGGCCACGCAACCGCACTGCTTCGGTTGCCCAACCTATGTGATCGCAATCCTTGTTACACGATCACATAGAACAAACCTGCCTGCCTCAAACTTTACTCTACGCAATTGCGGATGAACTCATGTGATCGCAATGAACAAAACACTGCTGCTAAAACACCAGAAAACCACCAATTTCCCAAAGAACAAAAGTGCCCGTTTGAGCATCTGAAACACACCTGAGCACCCCGGGACCTCAAGAAAACCTACTAACATACCCCATAACATCATTCAAACTTAGCCGAGCCTTCAAAACACCAAAAACAACCCAAAAATACCAAAATCACATCAAATTCAAGCTTATGAACTTTGAAACTTCTAAATTTTGCCAATGTTGCCGAAACCAACCAAAACACATCCGATTGACCTAAAACTTATCACACATATCCAAAATGACATTACGAACCTGCTCCAACTGTCGGAATTCCATTCCGACCCCGATATCCTATTTTCTCATGCCGACCGGAAATCGCCAAAAACTAACTTTCGCCAATTCAAGCCTAATTCTACACCGGACATCAAAACTTCATTACGAACACACTCCTAATTCTTAAATCACCTAAGGAATCTATCCGAGCCATAAAATCCACATTCCAAGGTCGTTTACTAATAAGTCAACTCACAGATGACTTTTTCAACTATTAAGCTAATTTAAGAGATTAAGTGTATCTGTTCTCACCACGACCACTCCGAACCCGAACCAACCGACCCAACACAACATAAATAGGCTAAGAAACATGTGATAAAGCAGAAATGGGGAAACAGGGATAATCTCACGGAACGACCGGCCAGGTCGTTACATCAAGATTTTATTAGAAAACGGAAAGTGCGAAAAGGAAATCATTAGAAAAAATGAAGTAAATAATGTTGTTCAGCCTTGCTACCCCGGGACTCGTCGGGCCCTGGATGGTTTGATGGTCCAATTCTTGAGGAATGTTCCCTTGCGCACAACTTGGATGGTAGGGCCTTCCTCTTCCTCCTCCTCAACAATAACACAACAATATATGTCTTCATCTTCCAGGAATAGATTTTTCAAAGCTTCTAGAGTTTCTTATTCTTCTGACCCCCATATGATGTCAGCTTGCTGGAAGGTCTGCTCCAAATGTGGTATAGGCTGTTCCAATGGATAGTAGGGATCGCGCCATGGTGGCGACCAGTCTTTGTACTCTTGCCAAGTGATTTGTATCCCAGCCCAAAAGTGGTGCCATGGCACTTCAGCTGTATCGGTTTGGAAATCCCCAGAAGATTCTTACTAAGCCCTTTGCCAGGATCGTACCCGCTCCAGTTCAATATATTTTTGATCTTACTATCCCACCACTTGTCCTTGTCTATTGCGTTGACCCTCTAGATGTGGTGATAGGTTTCTCCACCCAGCCTTCTTCTACCTTCAACCACCGGGATGGTCTAGCGACTATAGATAGGGTTTCTTCCATCTCCGTGAATGATTACTTCCTGGTGGTTCCATTCAAATTTCATCGCCTGATGCAATGTTGATGCCATATCCCCAGCAGCGTGTATCCATGGTCGTCCCAATAACAGGTTATATGACGCGGATACATCTATCACCTGAAATTCAACCTCGAACCGTGTAGGTCCCATCTGTAGACAAAGACTAATTTATCCAATGGTGGCCCTCTGAGAACCGTCGAAAGCCTTCACATTCATAGATCCTTCTCTTATCTGGTACAATCCTTTGCCCAATCTTTTGAGTGTTGTCAATGGGAAAATGTTGAGGCTGGATCCCCCGTTAATTAAAACCCTGGTAATGAAATAATATTCACATTGCACAGTGATGTGCAGTGCCTTGTTGTGACTTAGCTCTTCAGGTGGCAGCTCGTCCTCGTGGAAAGTGCTCTTGTGACTTTCCAACACCTGTACTACCATGTTGGCCATTTCTCCACTGGTGATGTTATTAGGCACATATGCTTCGTTCAACACTCTCATCAAAGCATTCTTGTGCGCTTCCGAGTTCTGTAGCAATGACAGAATAGATATTCGGGTTGGAGTCTTGTTCAGCTGATCTATGACTAAATATTCTTTGGCTTGCACCTTTCTCCAAAGATCATTTGGACCTGTTTCAATGCCGGGTGGCCTGTTGGAAGCATGTTTTCTAGACTCTGCCAAGTGTTCAGGTGTATAGACCCTGCTGGTCCTGGTCATCCCTTGTGCGGCACCAGCTTCTTCCATCTTGATCTTACCTTTCCTTCTTGCTTCAGCCATGTAGTCCCAAGGTACGACATTAGCGTTGAAAAGCGGTGAGGTTGACACTGTCACTATAATTGGTGCGGAAATCTTCACTTCAAATGGGACAGGTATGCACAGGTTTCAAATCCTTCAGTGAACGTCATTCATCAATTGTATGCCCCTACATGCCGGAAGGGTATGCACAGGTTTTATTTGGGTTGACCCATTGGAATGGATTTTCAAAGGTTACAGCAGGGATATGAGTAATATAACTAGAAGCTTTTAATCTTTCGTGCATCTGGTCAATAGGTTCAACAACGGCAATGTATTGCTTGGGCCGCCTGCGGTCAAAATTGGGTCGAGGTCTTAGAAAATTTTGGCGAGTAAGGGGTGACTAGAAGTGAGAGGGTTGAGAGTTGTATGTATGATAAACGATGGCTGGTTGGGAATATCTGGGAGATGTGGGTTGACAAACAGGTGGGGGTGACGGTTGATAAGCAGGTGGAGGTGCTGGCTGATATGTATGTGGGGGTGCTTGGTATGTGAGTGGGGAAGTTAGGTATACCAACGGGGATTTGGGCCCCTGTGCAACCATTATGTCCTTGTATCTTTCTTCTTGGATATACCACCAGACTGCAAGGCTTTGTTGGTGACTTGTAGTGCTTCGAAATTAGTAACCATTACGCTCTTAATCACTTCTTCAATTCTCTCACCTAGCTTGATGATGTCAGAGAATTTGTGGTTTTCAACTACCATCAGCCTCTCATAATACTGCGGGTCCTATGCCCGGATGAAGAATTTGTTCATTTCTTCATCTAGGGCAGGCCTGACCTTGGCTGCTTCAGATCTCCAGCGATTGGCATACTCGCGAAAAGTTTCAGTTGGCTTCTTCTTGAGGTTCTGAATATAAAATCTGTCTGGAGCATTCTCCGTGTTGAACCTGAACCGATCCATGAAATTTGAGGCCATGCCTACCCAGTTGGACCACTTCTTAGGTTCTTGGCTGATGTACCAAGACAAAGCATCTCCGGTGAGGCTTCTCATGAACAATTTCATGTGAATCTTCTTATCTCTTCCTACTCCAACCAATTTATCACAATAGGTTCTCAGATGGACCCTAGGATCACCTGTACCGTCGAACATCTCGAACTTAGGAGGTTTGTAATCCTCTGGTAGTTCAACATCAGGTTGTATGTAGAGATCTTCATAGTTCAATCCCTCAACTCTTTTAGTTCCTTCGACGCCCTGGACTCGGTTGGTCAGTCTCTTGAGTTCTTCGGCCAAGTTCTTAATGAGCATATCCTTCTCACTGGATTCAAGTGTCTAAGAAATGGGTTGGGTGGAGTGAGGTAGAGTCTCCACATATATGGGGTTGTTATGATGGCCTGGCGCCTGAGCATAGATGTGGTCATTTGTGGAGTTTTGTGGTTCAAGGATGATCGGTGGGGTGTTTCTCGGAGTGTGGCAAGTGTTGCATTGTGGTGGAATAGTTTGATTTTTCGGTGGAGTTGTACGGTGGTGAGTTGTGGGTTCTGTTTGTTTAGGGTATTCTGAGGAGGTATGGGGTTTTGGGTGTTCGGATGATTGACATATGGAACACTAAGTGAGAAGGACAGATTCGCCAAGTTTCGCACATGTTCAAGCTCCCCTTGGAGTTTCAACAACCTTTGCTCGAGTTGTGACAAAACATCATTCTGAACCTGAGTACCTTGATTGTCAGGATCTTCTGTTCGTTCAGCTGTCATTGTGTTTTCCTTTCTTATACTTCTCAAATCTTCAATTTTGCCTTTTCCTTTGCCTTTAGGTGGACTAGGATGAGGAGAAGGTGGAGGGCCCCTGGATCTTGTGTGATATGATGATGATGCCAAAATGCACGAACCAACCTTTGGGGAGGGGAATAATCAAAAAGAAAGAAAGCAAAAACAAAAGGTAGCCAAGTCAGTGAAGATCATGAGAAAGTATTGCAGTATTTAAACACACATTACGGGAATATAAAAGCGTGTCCTAATTTGGGAGCCTCATTGTGCCCAAGGTAGGCCTAGCGACAAGTTGATTTGGAGAACTTAGATGCCAATAATTGCCTCATTTCATTAATGTAAAAGTAGATAAATCAAAAACGACACTAAATAAGATAAGTCACTAATGGCACTTGGCCTTATTACATTTGAAAAAGCAGGTAAATCTAATCTACTTGGTCCCAGAAGAACCTTCCCTAGGCTTGATCTTCTTGGCTCTGTCGATCAGGTTCCCCATGTCGTGCATGCCCAACAACAGGTATACTCTTGCTAGATGCCCTCCTTCGCTTGCCTCAGCATTCTGGCAGTCGGCGACTCTTTTCCTCGTCTTCACCTCTAGCTTCATCAGACCCTGCTCCAAATATTCCAACCTTTCATTAGATTTGATAGCCCTTTCCTTCCACTCATTGATCAGTTCTATATCAGTCTTGTGTTGCTCCAAATGCTTAAACTTGGACTCACGAACCCTTTTGCGCAGTTTATTTTTTTTTACTTGGGCCTCAGCAACTTCGTCTATGACCTTGTTTCCCCCACCGATTCCCGGCTCAACCATCCTTGTTATGCTGTATTCCAACCATGATAGGTAAAAGTGTACATGCCCTTCATGGTACCTGTCTGGCTCGATGGTGTCCTTTTCTATAATAACCTTTAGATTCCACATATGTTGAGCTTCACATTTGTATGGGATGTCGTCGTCCTTAAAATCTACCCTTTAATGGCTCATTTTAGAAACTCGCGGTATGACTTTCTTCCTGCCTGCCTGTCTCATAACCCTCATGGGAGCATAAGGGTATATGCCCATTAAACCGATCAACACCAGGTGCAGAGCGTCCCTCGATCTGATGATGAACTCACTGGTAGGGAACCATTCGAACATCCATTGAACCTGGTCCTCAGTCAAATTGTCAAAAACTGCGCCCATTCTGTAGCATTTCCCAATTGAGCAAACATGTCTAGGATGTAGGTCATTCTCTTAGGGTGATGGAAGGATATATGATCATTCCACGCCCTTCGTGGAAACTCTTGATGATATTGACCCCTTTGGAGATGCTCCAATAACCAAACCTGTAGTAGCAGATTACAACCCTCAAAGTGTCTGAACCCCTTCTGGCAGCGGTACAAAGCTCGGTATATGTCTGCTATGATCATAGGGATAATGGTATATGTTTTCCCCTCGATCCCCTTCATTAGGGTTTTGGCTACCATAGCCAGTTTAGTGTGAATCATGTCTCCTGTGCTTGGAAATACTATCATACCCAGGAAGAAAACAACGAACAAAAAAACCCTGCGGTGAATATGACCCAAGGAAGTAATAGAGAATTCATCGTGGAAGATACGATAGGATTTGCTATGACCGTATCATTCATAGAGATAGTGGTATGTAGGAATCTGTCAGGCACTCTAAATCATCGTTCTTTTCCGAACCCATCATTTTTAGGAACCCCCTAGCGGCACGGTTTTCCGGTACCAATAAAACCTGGACTATCCCAAGGCAATCCCACGAAGCCCCCTATCTCCTCCAAGAGAGGGGTCATTTCTATGTTGCCAAAATTGAACATAGACCTTTCTCTGTCCCAGAACATAGTGGCTACTTTGATCAACATATTGTTCGGTTGGATATCTAGTAAAGAGGGTAAGTTTCCGAGGACCCTCTTCACATGGTCTTTGTCACTTGGCGAAAGGTCTTCCCACCAATCCAACAACAATGGTGGTATTCTTTGGACCATGCCGAACCTGGGGACTTCGTGCCTCATTTTCTGCAAAATAGATAAGGTTAGACCCTTTCCCCCTCCCGATTCAACTACTTATACATCAGTGATTAGCATATTGGCACTTATCTCTCCAAATTAACGCACAGATCGTGGCTGCGTCCGTTGTGATTATGGAAACCCCAGTGGACTTTTGGACAAGGCTTTTCCTAAAGGTTATTATGTGGGCAACATATTAACCGGCTAGGTTTGACCATGATGCATGTACAGTTATAATCAGAGTAAGGTTACTATGGGGGTCTATACTGGTACCCTCAAGCGGACAACTTGAGGGGGAATGAAAGGCACAGAACTATCGACTGCACCGCTGATCGACTAGTTTTACCGCAAATAAGCCTTTCCGAATTTAGGGGTTATATAAAATGGAAGATCGCAACCACTCATCAAGTGTTGCTATAGGATTTGTATAGGCACGAGTGGAATATGATGTTGAGCATGATTATGCAGCAATAAGCAATAAACATGTTGTCATGTATTTGCACATTATGAAAGCGATAAATACAACAATTATGATTGAAAAGAAGTTACAAAGGAAAACAAAAAGAAACATGTCAGTTTCATTTAAAAGAATAAATACTTGGGAAAGTAAACAATTAATTGCACATAAAGGGGAAAGGGAAATGGTGCAGGTATTTAACAAAACCAGGCATACTTAGACGAATTCACAAAAAATGGTTTATAATGGTTAAAGCCTAGAATCCCCAGCAGAGTCGCCATGCTGTCGCGCCCCCCTCTCTCCTCTCCTTTCAGATCAGTCAGGGTTTTTGACATTATTGGGAAAACTCATTTCCTTTTGGGATAAGGGATGTAAGGATTTGAAGAGTCTCCACCTAACAAATTAAGGTGCGTTAGGGCACATATTAAGGGTCACAATAACACTAATTGAATAACCAAATATTGGATAAGGGCTTGAAATTACTCCAAGGGGAAGGTGTTAGGCACCCCTCAAAGTCCACAACTGTGGTTCCCGACCAAACAAACTTTGTGAATTTAAGCAAGTAGCAAATAAGCAGTCAAAGTATACACATGGAAACAAGTAATGGTTTTGAAAAGATTCACAGTCTAAGCACACATATGTAGGGGATAGAGGAGTCCCAAGTCGTTTATCATATAGGATCACATCAATGCAATGCCAGGTAATCACTCCTCAGGAGGGGCTACACGTGTCATTAGCACACCGGTCATCATATCCATATTTACCCTTTACCCCACCCCTTAGCGATTATTAAGCGAATTTATTTAGCGATCGCTATGCATGGTGTTACCCGTCCCTTCTTAATGGTCCTGGAGGAATTTAGGACCTTTAAGTATAGGTAGTTCTAGATAGACCCCTAAGGTTTTAAAAGGATAAAATTCTAAGCGACAGGCAAGAACAAATAGAGCTGATCAGATAAATGCAAGAAAGCAGTTATGAGGCCCAGATTTACCTCCACAGGTAATGCACATAATCAGCACATCTCAAACACAAACAAGAGGTAGTTTTATTAGACAAGATCCTAAGACAGGATATCTAAGTGAATGTCAACGCACAGAAATATGCAGTTATTTTTGTAAACTCAGAAGCAGAGGCCTAATCATTTTGCCTACTGATTTTTAAGCATGTTAACCTTTAGACAGTTCAGAAGTTGTTTTTGCCTAAAAGCATGTTGTTCTAGGTGTTACGAAAATGTAGAGATTGTTGCCAATTTTTACCTTTTCGTTAGTTAGTAGTTAAACTAGGCGTGGTTAAGAAGATACAAACGAAATCCTAGAGCAGGATATCTAATATGCACATATCAATGCAGGATGGTTAAGACATAATTTCAGGATGTGCAGAATTCCTAAAGGCATGATTTCTAAAATGCACAAAGAGCTAGAGGATGATGGAGACATGAATAATAGTTTTATATTGATTTTATTATCTAAGAGCAGGATTTCTAAGTGGTAGGCATAAGAATAAATTAAGGACATGTTGTAAGTTAAAGCAGTAAACATGAAAGCCTTAAAGACATGATATCAAATGCATGTTTGGCATGGTTTGAATGAATATGTTGGTCCTAAGCATGGATTCTAATGCAGATATAGGGAATGTAAAAGCCTAAGGCATGATTTCTACCCAATGATAGAATATATAACTACCCTCCCCATTTCACTAGCCGACCCCAATATATGTTTACAAATAATTATTACAGACCAGCTGAATAAATTACATAAATAGATAAGTGAAAAGAAGAAGTTAAACTATAGGGAGCCTAAAGTAGTCCCAAATGTACCAAATTGTCCATAGCCTCATATGCCGAAGTCATAGCCTTTCTCATGCCCGGGTGTGTCAGAGTTCCCTAAGGACCTCAAGGATCCCGGGCAGCACTCACACCCAGGCTTCATAACCAGAACTGAGTAAGTGCAGTGTGGAAGAGCCAACCCCAGTGCATCAGAGTTCAGAGGGATCTCACAGCGATCCCAAAGCAGTCACACACTGGAGGGGCAGAACTTAAGGACCTAAGAGTAGAGTGAGAGTGCTTGACATAGTTTGAAAAGGTTTTAATAGGAAAGCAGTATTTGAAAAAAGACTCAGTTGAAGTAATTTTATAAAATAGGAGAATTGTTCAGTAAAACAGTTTTGACAAGAGTTGTGTAATCAAATAAACAACATATCAAACATGGATCCAAACAGGTTTAGCAATACTCAAATAATAACCCTTCACACAGGGATAGTTGGGGACTAGGGACATATAATACACATATAATAAACAGAAGTCTTTTGCAATTAAGAGGTGGATAATAGTGCAAATAGTAAGACATGGATTCAGGAGTGCTAATTAGAACATAGTTATAGAATCAGAAGTGCTTTAGGGGGTTCATGGGATTGGGAGATTACATAGTAGGATTTCATAGCAACAGTGAGGACATAGAAGTACTAGACATGATTAAGCATAGCATCAAGACAACTTAGGGTAACAAATCAGTTTTGCAAAAATAGGTGCATGCCAGAACTGGACAACAAATAGACAAGCATTCAAAAACAGAGTAGAGTCACACTGAGACATACAATAAGGGGGAGTAAACATGTTGATCCTAAAAAGGGTAGGACATAACTAACATGTTGGGTGAAGCAATAATGTAAACATGTCAATTACATGTCGAACAACAAAATAATAGACAGAAATAGATCAGGAATATGATAAACTGAAGCAGTAGGAAACACATTGGTTTGGGAGATTGAATTTAAAATAAGAACGTACCAGTAAAGAGAGTAAACACAAAGTGAAGAACATGAGAGTGCAATAATTAGCCTTGGCTTGCAGCCGGCTAATTTAGTAACAATATCAAGTAACAAAGAAAGCAGAAGAGCTTTTGAGTGTATGAGAGATGTGAACTAATGTTTGTTCATGTGTGTATGAGTGTCTAATGAGAGTAGAAGAGATCACTATATATAGTAACTTGAAATCTAGGTAAATAAGGTAAGAAATTAATTATAGAACTCGGAATCAATTAGAGTAAAATCAGTCCAACTACTCCCTTAATTAAGGGAATCAGTTCAAATGGTAGAAACACAGGTAACTAGTAAAGAAATCATATGTAACGGATAAGGAAAGGTTTCAAACAGTACAAGTATAGAACCAGTAATTAGGGCTAGGTTCAGAAAGTCCTAATTATGGAAACAATATTAGTAATCAGTAAATAATGTAGTCAACCACACAAGAAGGCAAGAAAAATAATTTAGAAACCGGAAATTAGTAAAGTACATCATCACAGGACACCAGTAAAGGGTATCAATCACAGGAAATCATGGATTCAAATAGAAACTAGTACTGATTCGGGGAAATTACCACCAATTATAGACACAATAAACATAATATAGACGGGCAGAAATAAATTAGAAACCCTAATAAGCATAATAGGGTAGAAATCACAGAAACTCAGAACATATTCATGAGAAACAGGCATACACACAAATCGCATGAACAAATCAGCAAAGACAAACTCAGAACCTAAAGCTAAGCCAAGAAATCAGGTTTTTAAAACATAATTAGTTAGGGGAAAACCTAAATAAAACCATTTAAACACAATAAAGTTTATAGAATAATCACTTAAAATCAGAGAAAAATCATTTTGAAGAGAGGTTCAGAAACTGTAGATATGAAGATGAAGAGACACTTTGAAAAATTGAAAGATTTTTATAGAAAAATGGTAAAACAACTCAAATATCCTCAGATGTGTTACAGATCTAAAGAGTCAAGAGATAAAATTAGGGTTTTGAGAGAGATAATCCAGAGATAGAGAGATTCCGGCTCTAAAGCCATAGATTTAGTAATAAAATAGGACGATCTTACTCAATTGAGCCATGGTGGCCTGAGAATGGTGAGAACAGACTCAGGGGTGAGTGAACGGCCGCTGGTCCCCTTGAGGACCTCAAGACAGCAAGAATACATATGAGGGGAGCCATTAGGGCTAGGGGTGGTAGTGAACCACCATAATTAACGGCGAGCAAGCAACGGCAGGTGGAAGCCATGGTTAGGGCAGAGGGGGTTTGAGAGAGAATGAGAGGAGTGTCGGCGGGTGAGTGAGGAGTGAAAGAGAGGTTTGGGGGGTCATTAGGTTAAATTAGGAAAGATTAAACCTGGACCGTTGATCAAAAATGATCAACGGCCAGGATTTGGTCGGGTAGGATTTGGGATTGGGCCTGGGTCCTTGGGATAGTTTAATTAGGTGTGGGCTGGTTTTATTTAGGCTAAAATCGAAATAGAATAGGCTATTTGTCAAATACCCAATCCAAATTAGTAAAAATAATTTATAAAATAACTAATAATCATAAAAAATGAATTTCATGCATAGAAAATAGTTTAAAAAGATTATTTAGTATTTTAAAATACAAAGGACTAATTTCTGGTAAAAATAGTACAAAATTATATGCTTGGGTTATAATTACAAAGTTATTGCAATTATAGCCAAAAGATGCCAAATTGGCTATTTACAGAATAATTAAATCAAGAAATGTTTTTTTTGAAATCATTTGTGATGAAATTTGTAGTTATTTATTGGAAATAAAATGTTGGACAAATTTATAAAAATGTGGAAAAATTATGAAAAAATGCCAATTGCTACTAATGCATGATTTTGAAGGTATATATGTAATTTTTAAAAATATTTTTTTGGAAAAAATTGGGTATCAACACCGTGAAGGCCAATGTGGTGGCTGATGCCTTGAGTCTCCGGGCAGAGAGTTTGGGGAGCTTAGCGTATCTTCCAGCAGTAGAGAGGCCATTGGCATTTGATGTTCAGACCTTGGCTAGCCAGTTTAACAGATTGGACATTTCTGAGCCGAGTCGGGTATTGGCTTGTGTGGTCTCTAACTCTTCTATTTATGATCGCATCAGGGAGCGTCAGTATGATTACCCCACCTGTTCTTCCTCCAGGACAAGGTTCAGCGAGGTGATGCTAGAGATGTGGCTATTGTTGATGATGGAGCGTTGAGGATGCAGGCCGGATATGTGTGCCCAATGTAGATGGGCTACGGGAGTTTATTCTTGAGGAGGCTCACAAGTCACGGTATTCCATCCATCCTGGTACCACAAATATTTTCCAGGATTTGATACAGCATTATTGGTGGAGAAGGATGAAGAAGGATATAGGTAGGTTTGTGGTTCGGTGTCTCAACTGTCAGCAGGTTAAGTATGAGCATCAGAGACCGGGTGGCTTGCTCCAGAGGTTAGAGATTCTAGAGTGGAAGTGGGAGCGGATCACCATGGATTATATAGTTGGGCTCCCACAAACTTCGAGGAAGTTCGATGCTATATAGGTGATTGTGGATCGGCTGACCAAGTCCGTTCACTTCATTCAAGTTAGTACTACTTATTCTTCAAAGTGGTTGGCTGAGATTTACATCCGAGAGATTGTTCGCCTTCATGGTATCCTAGTTTCCATCATTTCAGATAGAGGCACATAGTTTACATCCCAGTTTTGAAGATCCATGCAGCGAGAGTTTGGTACTTAGGTTGAGTTGAGCACAGCTTTTCACCCTCAGAGGGACGTACAGTCCGAGCGCACTACCCAGATATCGGAGGACATGTTATGTGCTTGTGTCATTGATTTTGGGGGTTCATGGGACCAGTTTCTGCCGCTCGCGGAGTTTGCATATAACAACAGTTATCAGTTGATCATTCAGATGGCTCTGTATGAAGCTTTATATGGGAAGCGGTGTAGATCTCCGGTGGGATGGTTTAAGCCGGGTGAGGCTAGGTTCTTGGGTACAGACTTTGTCCAGGATGCTTTAGACAAGGTGAAATTGATTCCGGAGTGGCTTTGCACGACGCATTCTAGGCAAAAGAGTTATGCTGGTAGGAAATTAGTGATGTATCTTACATGGTCAGGGAGAAGGTTCTGTTGAAGGCATCACCCATGAAGGGTATTATGAGGTTTGGGAAGAGGGGCAAGTTGAGCCCCCCGTTTCATTGGGCCTTTTGAGGTACTTCACAGGATCGGGGAGGTGGCTTACAAGCTTGCCTTTCCACCTAGCTTGTCCAGTATGCATCTAGTATTTCATGTTTCTATGCATTGTAAGTACGTCGGCGATCCGTCTCATGTTTCGGATTTCAGCACGGTTCAGTTGGATGGTGATTTGACTTATGATGTAGAGTCGGTGGCCATTTTGGAGCGGCAGGTCCGAAGGTTGAGGTCTAAGGATATAGCTTCAGTGAAGGTGTAGTGGAGAGGTCAGCCCGTGGAAGAGGCGACTTGGGAGATCGAGCGGGAAATATGGAACAGATATCCACACCTATTTGAGGCTCCATGTATGTTTCTAGACCTGTTCGAGAATGAACATTTATTTAAGAGGGGGAGGATGTAACGACCCAACCGGTCATTTTGAGAGTTATAGCCCCGTCTCCCCAATTTATACTTCTTTTGTGCTTTACAACTGTTATATGTCTTACCGGGTTGGTTGGTTCGGGTCCGGAGTGGCGTCAGAGTGAATTGAGACACTTAGTCTCTTAATTGAAAGCTTAAGTTGGAAAAGCTAATTAGATATCAACTTATGTGTAAACGACCTCGAATTTGAATTTTGATGGTTTATTTAGCTCCATTAGGTAATTTTGGACTTAGGTTAGCATACGGAATGTGATTTGGAGGTCCGTAGTAGAAATAGGCTTGAATTGGCGAAAGTTGGAATTTTGGTGATTTTGGCCAGCAGTGGAAATTTTGATACCGGGGTCGGATTTAATTTTTAGAAATTTGAGTAGGTTTGTGGTGTCATTTATTACTTGTGTGCAAAATTTGAGGTCAATTGTACGTGGTTTGGTCAGTTTCGGCGTCGTTTGTGGAATTCGGAAGTTTAGAAGTTCTTTAGGCTTGAATCCGGCTGAAATTGTTGTTTTGATGTTGGTTTGAGTGATTCGAAGGTTTGACTAAGTTTGCATGGGGTTATATGACTTATTGGTAGGTTTTGTTGAGGTCCCGGGGCCTCGGGGGTGTTTCAGATGCCCATCGGAAGGAAATTTGGACTTAGCCGTTGCTGGTTTCTTCTAGTGTTCTGAAGTTTTGCACCTGCGATGGGGATCCCGCAGGTGCGGCCCCGCAGAAGTGAAGAGGAGGTCGCAGATGTGGGCAAGGCTGGGTTTGAACTGGAAGCGCAGGTGCAAGGTTAGGAGCGCATCTGCGGAACTACAGATACGGAATGGTAGGCGCAGACGCGGAAAAGGGCCTGAGTGGGAAGGATCACAGAAGCAGGCACGGCCTGTAGGTGAGAATATGTGATCGAAGATGCGGAATCTGGGAGCTTAACTAGGATCTGCACCTGCGATATTTCTGGGCAGAACCTAAAAATAGAAGACTTCGAGATTTTTCACCATTTTCACATTTTGGAACTCGGATTTTGGAGTATTTTGAGGAGGAATTTGAAGTGTTTGCTGAGGTAAGTTGTTCGTGCCCATTTATATTCAATAATGGTGTTTACCTAATGATTTTACACCTCGTTGGTGAGTTCGTGAGGTGAGATTTGGGAGATTAGGGCTTGCTAATTGGGGAGTGAATTTTGGGGTTTTGGAGGGGTAAATGACGTCGGATTTTGATAAATTTGGTATGGTTAGACTCGTGAGTGAATGCGATTTTGGGTTTTGCAAATTTTGTCGGGTTTTGAGACATGGACCCAGGGGGTCGGGTTTAGCCGATTTCAGATTTTAGGCTACAATTCAGTAGTTTTCTAGTAGAATTGATCCCTTTAGCCTATATTGATTATCTCAGACTGCTTGTGGCTAGATTTGGGGCATTTGGAGACCGATTCGAGAGGAAGTCGAGGTAAGTAACAGTCTTAAATTTGGTTTTGAGGGTATGAAACCCGAAAATTGATATGATGTGAATATTTAGAGGTGACACACATTCTAGGTGACGAGCGTGTGAGCGTGCACTGTGAGGGATTGTGACTTGGTCCGTCCTGTGAGACTAAAAAGTCGAATAGCCCATTTTCATTACATGTTTTCCTTGTCTTTACGCAATTGACTGCCACTGATGTTAGAAACCATGCTTAGGCCTTATGATATCACTGTTGGGACCCGCAGCGGTCGTAGACTTGACTGCTAATTGTTGTCTTGTACTCAGTCACAGTCTTACTTGTGTATCATATCTATGTTCCCTCTCATTTCTTGTTAATACTTATTTTTATCTCTATTTGGGCTGAATATTTTGATTTTCTATGCACCCGAGAGGCTAGAGAGGTTAGTGATTTAGATAAGGCATGAGTGTCGAGCTGTGAGGTATGTGAGGTATATGGATCGGGTTGCACGTCTTAACGAGACTTCGTTCTATATGCTTATGTATTATGGATCGGGTTGAACACCGCAACGAGCCTTAAGGCTACTTATATATATATTATGGATCGGGTTGCACGCCGCAATGAGATTGGATCAGGCTGCACGCCGCAGCGATATAGCATTTTGGCTAAAGGAGCCCCTCCGGATTTTGTACACCCCCAATGAGCGCATGTACCTATTGAGTGTGTGTGTATTGAGGGCTGAGAGCCGAGTTTTGAGCTATTGAGGGCTTGAGGGACTGTGATCCTGAGAGGTTGCACTTGCCTTGCTTTTGTTGCTATTCTTAGCTAATTCATGTTACTGTTGAACTTTATGGAAGTTTCATACCTATTTTTACCTGAACTCGGTAGATATGCAGTTGGCTTGTTATACATTTGCCAAAATTTACTCACGTATACTTACATTGTGGGAGTTTATGAAATGAACTGTATTTTGTTTAGCTCGTCACTGCTTCTCAGTTCTTTATTTAATTATGTTACTTGCTGAGTTGGTTGCACTCATTCTACACCCTGCACTTCATGTGCAGATCCAGGTGTGTATGGTTCTGGTGGTCGCTGAGTTCGAGCGCGAGCGAGTATCGGAGACTACGAGGTAGCTGTCGGCGTCCACAGACCTTGTCTCTCCTTTTATGTTTTCTTCCCTTCTGTATTGGTACTTAGACACTGTTTTTAGTAGAATGGCTATCTAGACGCTCATGACTTGGTGACACCCTAATGTTTGGGGCTATCTTTCCGCACTATATTGTATTTTGAGTTCAACTCTGTTTTTTATGAAAAATTTCTGTTATGAAAAAGCTTTGAACTATCCATTTTTGATATATTGAAGTATTTTGAAAAGTCGGCTTGCCTAGTACCATTGATAGATGCTATCATGATAGGTTAAAGTTTGGGTCGTGACAAGTTAGTATCAGAGCTCTAGGTTACCTAGGTCTCACGAGTCATGAGCAGGGTAGTATAGTCTTGTGGATCGGTACGGAGACGTCTGTACTTATCTTTGAGAGGCTTCAGAACCCTTAGGAAAACTTCACATTCTTGAATTCTATCGTGGGAATCTGTTAATTCTGGTAACTAAACACTTGTTGTTTCAGTCTCTCACAGATTGTGAGGACTCATACTACTGAGCAGGATGGGAAACTACCACTGTCACCAGCCAGGGCTGCGAGAGGCCGAGGTCGCGGTAGAGGCCGCGGTAGGGGAAGAGGTGCAGCCCGCACAACAGCCGGGGAAATACTTGCAGATCACCAGTTGCCCCAGATTAGGACTAGGTCCCAGTTGTGGATGCACTAGCGAGACTAACTCAGACACCACCGGTGCCCATCGTGATTCTTGGCCTTCAGGAGGCCTTAGCTAAAATTCTGACCGTGTGCACCGGCCTTGATCAGGCGATCTCTGTTTTGACGGCTGATCAGGCTCAACTATGTCTTATAAAAGACTAAGCGGGCGTTGCAAATATAATCCGGGGTATTATGCCCAGAGTCGATCCCACAGGGAATTTACGTATCAATCAAGGCTTTAGAATACGCAACTTTTACTCAATCAATTCTCTCAAGACTTTTTAATATAAATTGGTGATGTTTTACTAATTCTACTGACAATAATAATAACTAACAATTACTAACAATGTGTTGTAAACAATTATGATAAAGGTCTAAGGTTATGGTTTCCCCCGTTGGTGAACTTCCTTCTCGGATACTTCTTATAGTTTGATTAGTTGTCTCTATCAATCATGAACACTCTATCTACCATAAATCTCTCTCAAGTAATTATGATAAAATTTACTAGATGCACTCTCTCAAGTTACGCTAGCTAGATTGCATTATAGTTCACTTTAGATTTCATCCGAAGTATCGTTGTCTAATCCAACTTCTAAACCCTCGGTTATGACTTTCGTATATACTCTGGAAGTGGTGTTGTTTAAACAATTACCTAAATATGCACTCTCTCTCGAGTAGATACATACTAAATAGGCACAGCTAATTGATGGCCATTCAATTAACTACAATGAGAACGTAGTTGAACAAATAGAGATGAAAAATCAACCAAAGNAAATTAGCTACTCATATTCATAAGAATCAATTCTAAAATAACTTGCATAATTGAATTACAGAGTAATGAAATAAGGAGATAAAAATCAATGTTTCTGCTTTGCTGAGTAGTAATCCACAGGCTTTTCTTCACTTTAATGGCTTCCTCCTCTTCAAGTTGTGTTTTAGGTCTATTTATATGCTTGGGATAAACCCTAAACGTGTAGGAGACTTCTATTCCAACCGGGAAGCACTTAAACTCTTCAAAACTCGGATTTAACCGGATCAGGGGCCAGGCGTTTGGGCTCTGGCGCCTGGATAACGCCAAGCTAGGGCTAGCGTTTGGGCCCTGGCGCATGGATAACTCCAGGCTAGGGCTGGCGTTTGGGCCCTGGCGCATGGATAACGCCAGGCTATGCCTGGCCTTAAGGCTCAAACGCCCGGCTATAGCCCGGTGCACTCCTCTTCGCCTCTTGAGCGTATTTTCGACGTATTTGCATCCATTTAGCTCGACTTCCATCTCCAATTCACCTACACATGAAATAGACTCTGTTATGCACATAAAAGTGTGTTTTTATTATTAACGCACATAAAATTTAAGGCATATAACGTGTTAAACCATGCATTCTAGCCACGCATCGATACCCCACACTTAAACATTTGCTCGTCCTCGAGCAATCAAACTACACTCATGTACACAACTTATTAAGCAAATCCCTTAACACGTTATACCAAGAATTTTTAAAACATTTCAATCACAGAGGTGTGACATCCTCGCCTCAATAGTTGACTCACATATACCATGCTTTATTCATAATCCACTCACTACTCTAACTTAGAGGTCAACAACATTACCTTTCCTTCGTGAATCATGTGCCCTCACCAAATTCAAGAGTTAGTTCCACACACAATGAAATTTTAAGAACACTTAGGAACTCAAGATAGAAAGAATTCACTCGCTCTCCGAAATAATATTCATATGCCACAAAAGATGCACCATAGGCTTGCCCGTAGTGTACTACTCTACTAATCGAGCTCATTCAGTCTAGGATCAAGTAGGACTTTATTTGGTTGTAATGTAGGCTGTGGGACGGGTAGGATACATTTAGATATAAGAGTGACTACACCTCCCCAAGCACTTTAATACATATACTTTAGTGTTCAACCTTAAACTTATATTAAACCAACTCCACCTTCACATCAACGTTATTACCCCATACTTCTTTAAGCACAATTACATTAAGAGTCACCACATATATTTTTCTTTCACAACCATACAACTATTTATTTTCTATTTTTTTTCTTCTTTTCTCTTTTTTTTTCTTTTTTTTTTTCAAATGATTCTTACTTTTCAACACAATGCACATTTCTCCTTATTTCAATTATTCCCCTCAAAAGTCAACCTACCACCCCACACTTTGATTTTTTTTCATATTTCATCACATTTTCAGTGCTTACGAGAGGTGACAAGGTTCAAATAGATGATCGATTCAAACAAAAGGGATATGGATTGTAATGTGATTTCCAAAGAAACAGTATTATAGGTTCAACGGGTTTAACTACGATACATAACAATTAGGTGGGTAAAATATNCAAAGAAATGCCTATATCACTTCCAAGACTGAACAAAACTTCTATTTCGCTTTGCACACACACGGGGCAAGTTCTAGACATCAAATGCAATGCACAGAATAGCATACAAACCTCACACACACTTGGCACATAACTCACTCAGGATTGGATCTATCACGACACTCCAGTCAAAGCACTTAAGCAAATCTTAAGAAATCCTGATTTAAGGTATTTATCTTGGAGTCAAAAAATTGAGCCTAAGCGTCACAACCAAAGTACTGACTATTCTCAAGGCATTAGCACGTTTAGAGATATTGCTACTATTAAGCCCTCAACCATGTGATTCCTACTCCTAAAACTTAAAAACTACCTACACCCGGTTCAATTAAAAACCCTTGGAAAAGAACCGTGATCCAAAGAAAAACCAAGGGGAAATTACTACACTACCTAAAACAAAAAATCTTTTTTTTTTGGTATTTTCATTAGACTTACTTCCCTCAAGAGAACTTTCTAAGAGATCCATCGTCGGGAAGAGTCTTTTTTTTTTTAACAATAATAAAAAACATAAAAGCTAAAACAAACAAACATAAAAACATAAAGGCTAACAACAAACAAACTACAAACATTTCACTGAACATAAAATCTAAGAACAAACGAAATAAAACTTACACTACCAAATTTCACAATTTCAAAAAGCAACACGATTCACACAACACATATATATACAGCACCCCACACTTAGTTCATGCACTGTCCTCAGTGCATCATGTATAGACAAAGCAAAAAGTAAAACAAGGTGCAAGATACTTCCTGGTCACTCAGCGTCATCATCATCGGACGCTCTCCATTCCTCTTCAAACTCATCTTCACCATTATCATCCTCATCCGAGCGCATTAGCTCCGCATCAGAATCTTCAGGTGTGTTTATATCTTCATCATCTGGGAGCCTGTATCCCTCACCTGCTCCTATCATCTGCTGAGCATGAGCATTGAGTGGGTATCTCTGATCCAACTCGTCCCTTTCATTAACTGACGCTAGACGACCTCCTATGCGCAACTGTAAATCCATCATCCCATAGAGATGGGCCATGAAGCTATCATCCCTGGCATAGCGCTCAGCATTGGTCAGTGCAGACTCTTCTTTCAATCTTAAGCCAGTGATGTCAGTTTCCCGGGTGAGTTGTTGATCAATAATGTGGTCAAAGTCTGGCTCAACCGCTACCTTTCTATCTAGAAGGAACTGAGTCAGGAAATTCGGGAAAGGGATTCGATCAATTCTATTGTTGGAACGCACCAACCCCATTTGATAGCGAATCAGGTGGCCCACATTCACTTGTTGCCCTGTCATGAAGAAGTAGAGCACACAAATCCTCTCTCGGCTGATTAAGGTGTCATGGGTGCACGGTAGTATCCCTGCATTAATCAGTTTCAGCCATACCTGTGTTTCATCCTTCATCTTCTTCTTGGGAAACCTTTTATGGTGATTAGTAGTTCTATCCTGAATCCAAGCATCCTTGGAATCAACCCCACAAAGTGTATGCCTCACTTCTCTATAGTTAGGATGGCGGATAAATTGCTCTAGAGGCTCCACCGGAACATTTGGTGCACCTAAGAAATCACATATGGCCTTGGCCAAAAAATCCACCAAGTGCCCACGAATTGGCACCAATTCTTCCTTGTCCTTAGGGTCAAACCCTGCATAGAATTCCTGGACTAAATTTAGGTTGATGTTGCCATCGTGTTTGAACACATATCCGAGACCCAATTCATGGATGCTCCTCCAAATTGCTGGGAATTTAGTTCTAAGAGAACCCTCGTCGATAGCTCCTTCCGGGTGGACATGCTTGAACTTGCAACAAGCATACCATTTCCTGGAGTGTGGTGTATGCCGTTGACACCATATTCCCTTTGACCAACGGGTTGCTGCCTCATAGCAGCCACATTAGCTACTGTTTCCTCACCAGTCATGCTAGAAGTAGCATCTCCTCCTTTTCTTTTCTTTTGAGGTGGTGGGGGTTTTGATTTGGTTTTCGGTGGGGCCGAAGATGTGGCCTTTCACTTGCCAGTGGCTCTTCTGGGTAACATTGTTTTACCTGCACAATTTATCAGTAATTAATTAGTGTCACAAAGTATATACTATCCGTTTTCGCACTTTGCGAAGGTTACTAAGACTTCACCTTGGCACGTTTATGACAATTGACACACATTGATACCTATTAGCTTCTTGTGAGCCACTTTTCATTTAAAATTTCATGGAATTCAAGATGTATGATGCTAGTGGTGTATTTCCCTAGAGACTCAGGCTCCAAACGGGACATGTATTTCCATTGAGGCATTACATCGAGCACTTGGCTGACACAATTGCCATGGGGAGCTCTTATGGACTTGAGGGACTGCCTCATGTTCCCAAATCAATTTGGGGTTCCATAATACCACTTAATTTCACCATTTCAGCTCATTCCTAAAGGGTTTCGGGACTTGGGGTGCATAACACCATACAACATATTTCAAGAACTTATAAACCCATAAAAAAAATTCATCATGAAATCAAGGATACACTTTTCACCTGCTCAAATTCAAGTGAATAAAGGATATGGCTAGAATCATACCTCACGGAGTGATGTGTGTTAGCCAGATAAAGTGCACCATGAATTTTAACCTGTGCAGATCTTGTGTGTGTGGTGGGTAATAATGGGGTGTTAAAGGTGTTATGTGTTGACAAAGTGAAGATGAGCGTGTCAAGCTATGTGGGTATGAGAGACAATCAGTGTTTGGGGTGTGTGCTTGGGAGTGAAACTTGCTTGAGAGAGAGTTGGGAGATGAATAAAATAGGAAAAAGGGAACTTACCTGGCGTTAGTCATGCATTTTAATTAGAAAGCCCTGGAACCCTGGCGTTAGCCATGCGTTTTAGCCATAACGCCAGCCTCCCCCTGGCGTTAGCCATGCGTTTCACACTTAACGCCAGCCTTCCCCTGGCGTTAGCCATGCGTTTGGCTCTTAACGCCAGCTTTCCCCTGGCGTTAGCCATGCGTTTGGCTCTTATCGCCAGCCTTCCCCTGGCTTTATCCAAGCGTTTGGGGCTTAAGGCCGGCTTAACCCCGGCTATGTTCCCACCTTCCGTCATGCTAAAACACTCTTCCATTCACTCGAATTCACCTGCAAGCTCGTTAGTACCTATAATTACACGAAATACTTCTAGCTAATCTAAGATTTACTACGCATTGGATTGCCTCCCAACAAGCGCCTTATTTAATGTCATGGCACGGCGATTAAAACAAATCAATAGGTTGCCTCCTACGAAGCGCCTGATTTAACGTCGCGGCACGACGCAACATAAAAGCTATTTAAGGATTTTCTGGTGTTTTAGGTTCACCCAGGTGCACAATAGCCAGCACATTGGCTTCAGTCATTCCCACATATCTTTTTAATCTCTGTCCATTGACCTTGAAGGTGTTAGACTCATTTTCAGCAGTAATCTCCACATCACCATAAGGAAATACGTTGACCACTTTAAACGGGCCAGACCATCGGGACTTAAGCTTACCCCGAAACATTCTTAATCTTGAATTATACAGTAATACCTTGTCTCCTGGTCTAAAATCCCGGTCCA
>ML396288.1:0-22608 GCA_005239525.1 Nicotiana knightiana | reverse complement strand
CTCTCAACCCCAATCCAACTCCAACTCCAACTCTAACTCCTCCATTCATCACACATATCTTATGTATATGTGTTGTGTATGTACAAAAAAAGGGGAGGAAGAAAAGGAAGTAAGAAAAAGAAAGAAAAAAGAAAAAAGTAAGAAAAGAAAGAGAGAGAGAGGCGACAGAAAAAAAGTAAGAAAAAGAAAAGAAAAGAGAGAGAGGGACGACAGAAAGGAGAAAAGAAAGCGAAAGAAAAGAAAAGAACGAGTTCGTGGTTTCGGGTTCGTGGTTTTAGAAGTTTTATAATTAGTAGATTAAGTCGCTTACTGAGTGAGATTTTCGCAAAAAGGTAACACTCAATCTCCTTGGTTAATTTAAAGTCATGTATAACCGATTGAATGATGTTTGTTTATTTAATTCAATTATTCTTTCGCTTTCTTTTGTATTTTTAAATAGCGTCGATTTCTTCTTGTTATTTATATATGTATATATATGTTTGAGAATTTAAAGAATCATACTAATCTAAATTTTGTTCCTAACTTTTAATTTTTAGTTCTAATCCATTCTTTTGCCATAATCCACGTGAAATTTTAGACTATAGATAGTTCATAAAATTGTTTAAAGGTTTTGTCAACAATTTTTTTTTTTTGTTATTTTGTGATTGTTTGCCATATTTCTTGATTTTAAGTGTTGTCCATGTTTAAATATTTATATCATTCTATTTTCTTGCTCAAATACATTTAAGACTATTAATTTTTAGTTTAATTAAATAAGAATGTGCGGGATGATTCAAAAGTCAGTTGAATACTATGATTCCAATTTTTATTTTTAGGTTTCACGTGCATATTTACTAATTTGAGTGTTATACAAGAATGATTATTTTCCTTTGTACTGTTTGTCCAAGAATTTCATTTAAATAGTTTTTATTAAACCTTCTTTTATTTTAGTCATAATTTCATTAAATAATGTCATTTTAATCTTTTCAATATTTTGATAACAACAAAACAAGAAGAGTGGTAATTTTTTTTTGGAAGCAAGATGAATAACGAACTAATTGAGGACTCGTTGCAAATAAGTAAAATATTAATAAAATATACAAATATATATATCGAATATGAAAGAGACAAAATAAATGGAATACTTTAAATACGTTAGAAAATTTTAGACGTACTTGAAATATTAGCCCATGTGTTCATACCCGAACCTTGGGTTGATATGCTTAAATAATAAAAGGATCATGTGCGCATTCCGCGTCTCGATGCCTTTAGATTTAAAAGTAATTATGCTATAACCATGTGTATATTCCGTACCTTGGTTTAATATTTAATTTCAAAGAAGTACCTTGTGTGCGTTTCGCATCTTGGTAAACACAAATAATAAAAATATAACAATTAATTAAGCAGTAATAAATAAGCCATGATCAATAAAATACAAGAATAACTAAAAATTGATTTAATCCTTACATGAGTCAATAAAGCGACCGTGCTAGAACCGCGGGACTCGAGGGGTGCCTTACACCTTCCCCTCGGTCGACGGAATTCCTTACTCAGTCTTCTGTTTTCGTAGACCATAAATNATTAAGCGGTAATAAATAAGCCATGATCAATAAAATACAAGAATAGCTAAAAATTGATTTAAGCCTTACATGAGTCAATAAAGCGACCGTGCTAGAACCGCGGGACTCGAGGGGTGCCTTACACCTTCCCCTCGGTCAACAGAATTCCTTACTCAGTCTTCTGTTTTCGTAGACCATAAATTAAGAGTCAAACCATCCTTTGTTAAGGGATTCAAGATAAAAGGTGGCTTGGAACACCAAAACTCAATTCCAAGTGGCGACTCTAAATAATAAATAATCCCTTTTCAAAACGTCACTTCGATTGGAAAAACTCTTCACCAACCTCGTAATAGGGTTGTGGGACATAAAAGAGGTGTGACATATAGATTTCTAGAAATGAGTTTACATATATATGGTATTTTCTTAAAAATAGCTCACCGCAAATTTTTTTGAAAAACTAATGGATATTTTTCTAGAAGTATTTTATTTCCTTGAAAAACAAGCCGAAGCACACAATTTGTTCATACAATTGATGTCTAATAACCTGTTTGACTGCCAAGCTCGTAGGAGGTGAATTTTTCTTTTACTTTTTTAGGACTTGGAATTTTATATATATATATATTTGTTGTATTTGGCCAAAAATAAAAAGTATTTTAATTTTGTGTGTAGCAAGAGAAGCAGTTTTTAGGTTGTTGGAAATAAATTACAAATTATTTCCGGAAGCAGAAGATGAAAATTAAACTTTTTTTTTATAAAGAGAAGATGAATTAATTGTTTTAAGACAAAAATATCCTTGCCAGAAAACTATCTATCATTCATTTAATTCACATATAAATACAACTCTCATCTTCACTTTTTTTAACTATATTTATACTGATTAAAAGTATTAACATATATTTTTATTATTATTTTAACAAGATAAATATAAAAACTTAATTAAAATATTTCATAAAATAATATCTAAAACTTATTTATTTATTTAAATATCATATTATTACAAAATAAATTTTATTAATGTCCTTTTCCATAATTTGACAGTAACATTAAAGCAGTTCTTGAAAGAAATATTTCTCGATTAAATTAACCAAACACAAAGTGTTGCTTTTCAAAAGTATTTTTCTAAAAAGTTATTTTGACAAAATTACTTATAAAAGTAAGTACTTCTTAAAAGTTTGATCGAACAGACTCCAAGTATTTCTTTTTTTTCTCTCTTGTTTTTGTTGTCAAAAACTGCCGAAGCACACACCTTTTTCCTACAATGATGTGTAAATCCTTGTCACCAAAAATCAATGCTTGAATCAAGATCAAATGGAAAAGCTGTCTAAATTCCTTTTGATTCGTGTTATCATGTTTAACTCGTGTTAATATCATTTTGATGATGTTTTTGCATTTGAGTATGGAATAGAGTTATCTCTCCAGGACAAGTGCCATTATATTTTGAAAGGATGTCCTTTGGTGAACCTGTTATTGTTTAATTTATTTTATATACAAAGATAGGGTAGAAGTTATATTGGTTCAAGGGTGGTTAACTGACCATTCTTCGCTACGTATAAAGTAAAATATTATTTGTTATTGATTAATAGACTTTGCACACTCTTGCATCGCCCACTGACAAAGGATATTCAATATTTAAATGCCCTTATTAAATTTTCTGGATTTGTCACTATATGAAGATTATATTCACTGATTATAATTGAATCTTATATTTGTACGTAATGGTTATTGGAGTCCTCCCCACCCACCCCTAAACATAAAGAACTAATGCCAACAAACGAGTTGCATACCAACCAGGAAAATTGTTGTCATGGGTTAGCAATGACTTTAGAAAGTTGAATATCTTTTTTTTTTTTTTTGAACATTAAGAAGCATATATTAATAATACCAAAAACTACATAAATATTACATAGTCCCGTAGGACATTACTGTTGTTCAAAGCAACTAGACTATTACAAATATTGGTACTTAATAGCTTAGTTCCAAAACAAAGACCTTGCATGTCTTTCTCCAAAAGGGTTTCAACAAAAAGAGGGGGCGTGCAAGGTGAAAATATTTATCAGGGTTGAAGTATTTGATTGTTTTCTTAGCTAAACGGTTTGCCACTGCATTGCCTTCCCTAAAGTTGTGCCTGATCACTGGGGTTTTCAGTTGGTGCATCAATAATCTGCAATTGAATAAATAATTGTTAGTGATTTGTTAGTGATCTTCAATAATCATTTTTATTATGTCTGATGAATCCGATTCAATTTCCAGTATAGGGAATGACAAATCCAAAGTTAATTTGAGGTCTTGCTCCAGTGCTAGTAATTCTGCAGCATAACAAGATTTGTAATATTCCATAATCTAGTTGCCATTGCTACTACAGAAGACTCCTCCTATACCTGCATGTAGCTTTGTCTTTAAGAAAACACCATCAATTTTAAGCTTGATAATGTTTAGAGGGGGGTTTAGCCAATGAATATCAATTTTGATTTTTGATTGTTGAAGGGGATTTTTTTCAATGAAGAAAAGATATTCTCATAATTAATAGAGAACTTGGTTGGCATTAAGGTCTAGATCAAGATTGTTCACACTGTTATTATTTCTATTTTTCCAGAGATTTCAAATCGCAAAAGGAAGAATATTTTCCCATTGATGATGATTATCACTTCCTTGAAGGTTAGAATTCTTTAGTATAATTAGCCAGCGAGTTTTTACATCACTTTGTCTCTGAATTAGACCAAGTTTTGACCAGAAACGGGTAGCTATAGGGCATTTAATGAAGATATGTGTGGCATCTTCTGGCCCTTCTTTGCAAATAGGGCAGTTGGAATCAATATTAATTCCAATACGGTGGAGGTAGGCTCTACTTGAAATTTAATTGTGCATACATTGTCATATAAAGAATTTAATTTTATTGGGGCATTGAAGATTCCAAATCCATTTATAATTAGGATTTTTCCCCGGATTAGGCAAGTAATTTTCTTATAAAAGCTTATAACAAGACTTAGAGGTAAACAAGCCACTGCTACTCATATCCTAAGTCATATGATCCTTACCATTTGAGTAGATAAGCATAGGAGTGGCTTTAATATTTTTGATTAAGTTGCTGGGAAGATCGAAGGATATTTTTGAAAGATCCCAGTTATCACCATTTATGAGGTATTGAAGAGAGATGGTATAATCCGATAGATGGAGAGGACCTTCTATACTATTTTTAAGGCTAGGGGAATTATGGATCCATCTAGAGACCCAAACATTAATATTTGAATTTCTACAAGGATGCCACAAGGTTCCTTGCATGAAGATTTTTCAACCTTTCACTAGAGCTGCCCAAATAAAGGAACAATTAACGGAGAATTTTTTATGAGCATATTTACTGTCAATTAGTTGTGCCCAAGGATTATTAGGATAATTGAAAAGTCTCCAAATGAGGCTAGTAAGTAACACAATATATTTTTTGAAAGCTGAGCGAATTCCTAGCCCTCCTTCTGATTTATCCTTGGTGACAGTCTTCCAATTCACTAAGTGAAGTTTTTTCTTAGTGTTAGTGGTACCCCATATGAAATCTCTTTGGATTTTATCTATTTGGCTCAAAAAATTTGTAAGGAGCATTGTGTATTGCATTAGATGAGAGGGTATGACACTAAGAGTGGAGTTTGCTAAAGTAGTTCTACCCGCTATATTGAGGAGATTAGATTTTCATAGAGAGAATTTGGCACGCATTTTATCAATGACAAATTGAAAGTCCTTGGGCTTAGTTTGAAGTTTAAAATGGGGAATCCAAGGTATTCTCCAAATTCAAAACTTAATTTCATATTGAATAAGTTTGCAAATTGAGAAGTAATGTCTCGTGGACATTTTTTTGAGAAGACAAGCCTGAATTTGGCATAGTTAATAGACAAGTCAGTTTCTTCCATAAGCAAATTTAGGCAGCGCTTAATACAATTACCCGTTTTTTGGTTATCTTTGCCAATTAGGGTTAGATCGTCCGCAAAGAATAGATGAGAAAAGGAAGGACCGCTAGGGTTAATTCTAACTGGATCCCAGATCAAAGTATCTACTTGATTATCTATTAGCCTAGACATAAGTTTCATACATAATATAAATATGTACGGAGACATAGGGTCGCCTTGGTGAATTCCTCTATTGGGACTGAAGTACTTGGTCTTGGTTCCATTAACAAGAATTCCAATCTGACTTGTGCAAATGCAATGCAAAATGAGTTTAGAGATTTTTGGGGGTAAGTTAAAGAATAAAAGAATTTTATGGATAAAATCTCATTCTAGCTTATCAAGCGCCTTCTCAAGGTCAATTTTCAATAACATATCATATTTAGAGTTATTGGAGGTGCACATATTATTGATAATTTCTTGAATGACGATAGCATTATCGCTAGCTCTCCTATTTTTTATGAAGTTGGATTGTGTTGGGCTAATTAGATTAGGAAGGAATTGTTTTAGTCTATTGAAAATAATTTTGGTAATTATCTTATAGGCCGTATTACAAAGACCAATAGGTCTAAAGTTTTTTAGATCAGTAGCATTGGAAATTTTGGGTATAAGACATAAGTAAGTGTCATTAGTACCCACGGGGAGGGATTGTGATTCAAAAACCTCATGACAGAATTTTATAATAGAATCACCTACTATGTTCCAATACCTTTGGTAAAAGAAAGGATGAATTTCGTCCGGGCCAGGTGTCTTAAAGGGTTTAAAACAAAAAATTGCATTAATGATTTCTTCCTTAGCAAGAGTTTATCTAGGATAAGTAAATCAGTTGTTGGAAAATTGTTGTCGTGGTTGTTAAAAGTTTCCATCTTACTAACTATTTTAGAAGTCTTGTTGGAATTTTCAAAATAAGTGAGAGTATGATCTAAAATAGAATTAGTCTCAGTTATCCAGTTTTCTTCTTCATCCTTAAAGTATATTATAGAGTTAATATGTTTTCTATTTGTATCCATTATAGGGAATAATCGAGTATTTGCATCCGCTTCATTGCACCAAGATATTCGTGAACGAAGCTTCCAGAAATCTTCTTCCATTTTTTGTATAGCATTATACTCTTGTTAGAGAGTTATTTCGAGATTCATTAAGAAGGAACTAGTATAATACTTGGGGGAATTTTGAATACTATGAAGAAGTGCCAGAAGTCTCTTTTTCTTCTTAAAAATATCTCCAAAAGTATTATTTTTCCAAGAATAACTTTTTCTTTTAAAGTCTTTTGAGCTTTATTAAGATTATTGGTTTGCCAACTAGCCCGAACTATATTAACAAAGTCGGGATGTCTACACCAAATAGGTTCAAGTCTAAAGGGTTTTCCATTATAGTAAGTATTGCTAGGGAATAGTTGGAGTAACAAGGGGTTATGGTCGGTGCGGGTTTCTGGAAGATGGAGTACAACAACCTTAGGGAAGATGCTCATCCATTTATCATTAAAAAAAAATCTATCTAGATATTCCATGATTAAATTATTAGATTTCTTACGGTGGTTGGACCAAGTATAGTTGCATCCTTTAAAACCAAGATCTAATAGATTGCATTTATTAACACTAGTCCACAATCTTGAGCTACGTCTACGATTAACTTTTTTACCCCCAAACTTACCATCCATGCAAAAGGTGTCATTAAAATCCCCTCCTAGAATCCAGGGTCCTTTGTAGGTTTCATATATACCTTCAATATTACTCCAAAGATTATTTCTATTTGATATCTTAGTGCTAGCATAAATTGAAGAAAAAAGCCAAGAGATATTTATCAGACGTACATCAATATTTGCATGTATCTCGTGGTTTCTTTTCACAAAATCCTTCACTGTGACAACATCTGATTTCCACAATATCACCATCCCTCCAGACTGTCCCTCTGCTGGACTTCGATCATTTGGGTGAAAGGAAAGTCGTTGAGAAGAGAAACATGGTTATCTATACGAGTCTCTAGTAAGGTGACTATACTAGGTTTGTGTGTGTCAATCATTTCCCTAAAGTTTCTTCTAAATGCATTGTTATTACCACTCTTTATGTTCCAAATGATAAAGTTTATTGGATGAGATATCATATTTGCTAGATTAGGGTTGTGCATGTTACCATTATCCCTCATTCTCTGTGGAAAGGATGTTGGATTCCTCCTGATCGAAGGAACAAGAATCATTGCATGGTTCCCAACAGTGGGATCTTGTGGGGGTCTGACATCCATTGAGAACTTGCAGAGTGTTGGGGGAGGGGGGGCAACTGAGAACATATCTTTTCTCTCGCATTTCCCTAAATAGATATACTTTTACCTCGTCTAGACTTGAAAACTCTAGAATTTGTTCTGACCCCAGCAGGTTAAATTCCTTTGCCTCTTCTATTTGATGATCTTGTTGTTCTGGTTAATTGGGAAGTGTGTGCTGTTGGGGAGCACTGTTTTGGTCGTGTGGAGCAGCACAAAGGGGTGCATTTTGTGGAGTATTGTTTGCATGGGGAGGTGCTTGCATTTGGTTGGTCATTTGGGTTGTTTCACAATTGGTTGGAATGGACCAAGGCATGAATATGGGGTTCATATTCTAGATCTCCCCCGGTGAGAAGAATGAGAGATTCATTTGCATATCCTGAGTTTGGATTGGATTGAAGTGGGGTGGCAGACTCCATTAGTTTCTCATTGTTTGAGCTAGAGGGTGTAATATGTTGTTCATTCATAATAGTTGCTCATTGCCATGTGTATCCCTTCCGACACTAACTGGGATATGAAATGAGAGTTTTTTTGTACTATCACAGTTTCCTGGCCATCCGATATCATGTTGAATGATATTGCATGCTCCATTATGCCTTGTTCTATCCAAGAGAGGGGTTGATGATCTTGAGGGAATGATGGTTGAACAAAGCAGACTTGGTTGTTCGTTTGTGATGACTGGGGGAGTGGAGGATTGGACATTGTGTGGGAACGTTGGTGTCTTAGGACTTGAACTAGGTGATATCTTCTTCGTTGAGATATGGGAATTCGTGGCATGGTTACTAGTTGAGAGTTGGTTTACATTGAGGGAGTTGAGGGAGTCTTCTGTTGGAGTAATTGGGTTTTCTAGTGTCCTAGGGAGCTTGCTACTTATTACCTCTATTTGCACGCCTTGAAGGTTGATTGAGCAGATGGGATTAATAGGATTTTGGTAATATTTTTCCCCCAGCACGTGTTCAAGCTCTTCAACCATTTGTCGGGTAGTGAGACTGTATTGGGACAGGTGTTGTTCTTGTATTTTATTGTTCATGCAAGGGTTAATTATATTGGTGGAAGGGTTTAAGTAGGCAGAAGAGATTAGGGGGTCTTTGGAAACTGCTTTTGGCATGATAGTATGAGTGATAAGATTAGTAAAGGGGCTAGAAGAAGGATTATTGCCATGCTAGTGGTTTGATTGGTCCTCAATTGTATTTTCCACGTGGCCGTCTAAACTGGGAGACGGGGCCACGTCCAATGCCATGCAATCCATCTCAGGTGGATCTACCAAAGTCTCGAATTTGTTTCCAGTACTAGGGGTGATTTTTGGACTAGTATTTTTGATAACGTATTTGTTAGGAGGAGCCTTATTGGTTGTATTATGTGACTGCAATTTATCAAAAGATTTTACATTTAATGAGGGAGAAGAGAGAATACCTGGCATGCGGATATTTTGATCATTAATCTTACATGTTATATGTTTGTGATTGGCTTTCTTTCTTTTTGGGAAGCTCACCGTTTTCCAAACTTCCTCCTTGATGGACTGTGAAGCATCTTTTTTAACGCCTAGAATTTCCTTGTGAGCCTTGGATTAGTTAGCAGGAGAGTCCAATTCAGTCGGAGAAGAGGCATTAACTATAATTTTATATTGGCATTTGAACTGGGCATGGCCTAGCCTTCCAGATTTCGTACATAAAAATTCCTATCCTCATAGTGAATAACTTGCTTGTGTTGACCAATGAGGATAAATGGAATTACCGGAACTTTCAAAGGCAATTCAATACATAATCTTGCATATCTTTCTTTAGAGTTGAGGATGTACATGCATCAATTTTCAAGAGCCTACCAATTTTGTTTCCAATTTTCTTAAGAATCAATCCTTCATAAAATTATGTTGGTAATTAGGGAAGATGTATCCATACTGCTGCTTGAGAGACCCTTGCTTCTGAAGCTAGAAGATTCGGTTCCCATTTTTGAACAGATAGGAAATGCTCAAAGATGAACCAAGGCCCATTATGTAGGGCTCTTAACATATTTTCCTCGTTATTGAATTTAGTGATGTAATAATCACACCCTAAATCAATTAACAGAAAATTCTCCTTAATTTCCACAATTCTTGTAACTTCCTTTTAAGAAGATGATGTTGGATTCTTCTCCCTTGAATCTTGACTATAGTTGAGTATTTCCAGGCTGATATATCCGTTGGAGATCTTCTTGAGTTAGTTGAACTTGTCGGTTGTTTGTAGAGTAGATGAACTTATCTTCTTTCCTAATGTCTTGTGATGAACTTATCTTCTTTCCTAATGTCTTGTGGTTCAGTTGTGTATTGGACATTAGTGTCGATTATCATATTAATTGAAGCATCTTGATCACCTTGTACTAATTTGTCCTTGAAGCTAGGGGTGGACAATGTTGCTTCATCAATTGTTTGATTGCTATTAATATCTACGGGTTTAGGAGGAGGATTTAGATGAACTTGTTTAAAGTCCATTTTGGTTGCTATTGAATTCTATGGCACTCCTAGAGAGAAAAGTAAGTATATAGAAAGTTGAATGTCGCCACTAGCAAAGAGTGCCAAAGACATCTTCTCTTTATCTTAATTTATTGATCAAATTTCAGAGATATTAGCTAGAGATACATATTACTATGTATTACTTACTTTTTAGATGGATATGATGTTCTAGTAAGACAAAAGGAGCACTTACATTTGCCCTTATCGCATATTTTCATGTAAGAGGATGTATTGGGCCCTTGCACTGCACCTACAAATTCTCCATGGTATACAACGATAATTTTACATGACATTAAAAAAAAGCAGTTTGGCGCACAAAACATTTAGCATTCACGCAATGCTCGAGGAAGGACCGCATCTTATGGGGTGTGATGTAGACAAACTACCTTAATACAAATTGCTTCCACGGCTCGAACCCGTGACCTATAGGTCACAGGGAGACAATTTTACTATTTGCTCCAGGGTGTTGATACCCAATTTTTTCCCTATAATATTTTTAAATGCATATAAACCTTCAAAACTATGCATTAGTATCAATTGATATATTTTCATAATTTTTATATTTTAAAATTAATTTATCCGAGTATTTTATTTATATAAATAATTATAAAAATTGCATCACAAATGACTTTATAACATTTCATGATTTAATTGTGCTATTTATGGTCATATTAAGATCGAAATATTTGCACAAATAGCCACATTTACATTTTTAGGTTACAATTGCAATAACTTTGCAATTATAGTCCATGCGTACATTATTACATTATTTTACCAGAAAATGGCTCATTGTATTTTTAAAATATTGAATCATTATTTTAAAACATTCCTATGCATGAAAATTATGTTTTATAATTTGTTAATTATTTTATAAATTATTTTTATTAATTTTATTTCAGACCTGACCTCTTTTAAAACCAACCCAAAACCTTTTTTTTCCAAATCCCTTTAGGCTCAATTTGCAAACCCCGACCCAGTAGCCCCGTTTAATCGTGGCCGTTGATCATTTTGATCAACGGCCACGATTAAACCTACCATAATTAATCCTAACCTAACCCCCAACCCTTCTCATTCGTTCCCTCCCCCGCCATCATCCTCTCCCCTCGTCTCTCAGCTCTCTCTCAACCTAGCCCTAGCCCTAGCCCTAAATGCCCTCACCGGCGTGAACCCCTCCTATGGTGCTCCTATGTCATCCTCCGACCACTCCTGGTCTCCCGCACTTCATGGCTCTTCGATTCCATGAATCCTCGAGAGGATATCAAGGAACTCCAACTAGTTCTGGTTTGAAACTTTGCTTATCGGCATGTCTCAAGCCATTTTTCATTTTTAAGTAATAATCTCTCCTTGTTTTGTTACGAATCAATGGGTTCTTGACCTATTCTCTCATCTCTACTATTTTTTTTGAAAACCCTAGCTCGATATTGTCGATTCTTCTCAGATCTTTATAGATCTGAGATGATTCGAATGTTATTAAGTGTTTTCCTTCAAAAACTCCCTTGTTTTAACTGATTATTTCGATTTTAGTTGTTCTTTCTAAAACTAGGGTTCATTTCAGATTTTTCTTCAATGATTTTTATAAGTTCCCAATGTTTAGTTAATTGTTTCTTCATCGTCTTGACTGATTTTCGCATGATTGTTCAAACCCTAGTTGATTCTGTGATATGCTGGCTTCTTCAACTTTTGTTTCGATACTTTAGTTACTTTCTGTGATACCAGTCGTATTGGTTTACCCCATTTTATTTTGACTTAAATGTTTTTCCCTGTTAAACCTAGCATAGTTTTGAGTAATTTTGCCCTAATTGAATTTTTAGGGTTCGAACCTGCTTTTCCTGCTAAGTGCTATATTTCTGTGAGATTTTACTTAGTCTAATTTCTATTTATGGAAGTTGAGTAATTCTTTCCAGAAATCAGTGTTATTTTGAAAGTTTTGCTGATTGCTTTACTCCGTTAGAGATTCGCATGCATAAATCTTGTTTGTTTCCTTGTTTATGAATTTAATTGGCCATCTATGCCTTAACTGATTGCCTGTATATTTTGTGATTGTACTGATCCTTTATTTGGTATGATTGGGATTCTTGACTTAATTAAACTCCCCTATTATTATCGTTTGATCAATTACCCCTAATTAAGGGGTATATTCCGGATTCCCTTATGTTAATTGATTCTCTGACCCTGTGATCGCCCTTAATTGACTGATTTCTGATTCTTTTACCTTATTTGTTCTGCTCTTAAATTGCTATATATACACTATCTTTTTTCCTCTCAACACACGAACAATTAGTTCGGAATACACACACACTCTCAAATTCTCTCTTCTTTCTCTGCTACTTGTGCTAACTGTTGGTCTAGCCGGCTGAAAGCCAAGGCTAGATAGTGGAACTCTACTTGCTTTACATTCTGCACTTTGCTTCCTTAACTGGTATGTCTCTAGTTCAATTCTGAAACTCAACTTTATGTAAATCCATGCCTATTCCTGCACTAGTTTAATTGGATATGTATTTAATTGTCTTCCTTTTTATTGCTTTACCCAGTATGTTCAAGTTTTACCCTCTCCAGTTCAAGTGTTTAATCGAGTATGCCTAGATCTCATTTGTCTTGTTTGCATGTTTGTTCAGTTCCTGTTTACTCCCCTCAACTAGTATGCTCATGTTAGTATCTTAGACTCCTAATGTATTTGATTGATCCTAATTGGTGTGGCTAATGCACCCATGTCTTCAACATGACTATTCCCACACTCTATCTCTATGTTTTAATTGCCTTCTACCATGACTGACTTGTTAAGTATCTGAATCAATAGACTCCTAGTTGTTCTATACAGTTGTTGTTCCATATGCTCCCCTTAGACCCTGTTCGTGTGTTTCTAATGTGAAGCTCTCTATGTTCCCAACCCTTTGACCCCTGTTTGTAAAACTGATTGCTGAATGGTTGTGAGTCTGAGCACTCTGAGTTGTGTGGTTGTATATTGAATCTTTGTTCCTTTTAGAATTGATTTCAAAACTGTTTTTCCCTCTTGACATTTTCCTAAAATTGTTTTTATTCCTGAAAATCTTTTCACTCCTAAAAGTGTTATCTCTACACTGTCTTTACCAAGTTCTTTCAAAACTATGTCAAGCACTCTCCCTTCTACTCTTAGATTCTTAAGTTCTGCCCCTCCAGTGCGTGTACTGCCTAGGAATCCATGAGATTCCTACCAACTCTGGCACACTGGGGCTGGCCCTTCCACATTGCACATAACCAGTTCTCTACGCTATGAGACTCTTGGTATCTGAGACTGTTTTGAAGGCCTGGTGTCTCCAGGTTTACTTTAGGCCTATCTGCAGGCTTCCTTTAGTATAGCTTATATTTATTTATGTAATTCATTCAAATCTGGTCTGTAATAATCACCTTTGTAAGCAGATATTGGAGAAATTAGTAAAAAAAGGGGGGGGGGGGGTTCTTATATTACTTTTGCAGGGAAAACGGGTAGAAATCATGCCTTTAGGTCTATATTATGTTTACTTGCATTAGAAATAATGCTTTTAAGCCTATATTATGTTTACTTGCATTAGAATTCATGCTTTAGGCTTATACTATGTTCACTTGCATCAGAACCCATGCTTTTAGGACCATTTGGCATACTAGGCAACATGTTATGGGCTCATCACCTCATTTATCACGAAATTCTGCTTCTGCATAATCATGATCACCTAGAAATCATGTTATTAAGTTACTGTTGTAATTCTGCCTAATAAAATGTCCATTCTTTATGTGCATTAGAAATCTTGCTTTAGGGCTGTGTTTATATTCGCTTTAAACTATGTCTACATCATCTAAATCAGTAACCGTCCTGTCTATAAGGATGCTTAAAAGCAGCCCCAACGCCTAGGCACCACGTTATAGGATAAATATGTGTGAAATCAATTTCTTGATATTCAACACCTAGACCAGCATGCCTATAGGACTAAATAAGTTCAAACTATTTTAAAACCAATTCCCAGAATTCTAATTGCATGTTTATAGGGTATTACAGATCCACGCCTAGGCAAGCCTTAGGTAATTAAGGTCTTATAAAACTGTAAAACTATGTTTTGTTTATTTGTGACTGCCCAGATTCAACAGGTTCTAAAATTAGTAGGCGAACTGATTAGGTTTATGTCACTTCGTTTTAAATCCATACTGCATATTCTCTGCTTGTATGCTCACCTAGATATCCTGTTCTAGGACCTTCTGAAAATTCTCTGAAATCTGTATTTGAGACGTGCTAATTATCTGCTTATGTGTGGAGGTAAACATGAGCCCTCTTAATTGTTTTCATACTTGGCAGTCCTATATGTTCTTTGTTGTCGCTTAGATTTTCCCTTTTAAACACCTTAAGAGGGTCTAGAACTTCCTAAAATTAGAGGTCCTAAAACACCTCCGGGACCACAAGGAAGGGACGGGTAATGCATGTTTAGAGTCCGTCTAATTTAAAGTCGCTTATATAACCGCTAAGGGGAGGGTAATTGGGTAGTAAAAGGATATGATGACCTGTGCGCTAATGTCACGTGTAACCCCTCCAGTTCAGGAATGATTACCGGGCATTGTACGGATGTGATCCTATAGGATAATAACTTAGGACTCCCCTATCTTATTTACATATGTGTGCTCAGACTGATTACCTTTTAAACTCCTTTCATCTTACTTACATATATGTGCTTAGACTGTTTATCTGTTAAATGACTAATTTACTAAGTAAGTTTGGCCGGGACCCACCATTGTGGACCTCGAGGGGTGCTTAACACCTTCCCCTCAAGGTAATTTCAAGCCCCTACCCAATCTCTGGTAACGTAGACTAGTTTCATGAGTTACTTGCATTAGGTGCCCTAACACACCATAAATCCGTTAGGTGGCGACTCTTCACTTTCCATACCCCTCTCCCAAAAGGAAGGGAGTTGTCAAATGAATGTCGAAACCCGATTCCGCGAGGAAAAAATGGGGCGCGAAAGCATGGCGACTCTGCTAGGGATTTTAGGCTTTTACCATAACAAACTTTCTTTTGTAAATTAGTTTTAAGCATGCTTCTTTTGCTAATATGTGTGCACCCTTTCCCTTTCCCCTTATGTGAATTTAATTGCCCGTTTTGAGCATTTATGATTTCCTTTACTGTAGAAACTGACTTATTTCTTTGTTTTTCTTTCTTCAACGTCTTTCAATTATTAAATACCGTATTTATTATTTTCCTAACGTGCAAATACATGACAACATGTTATTTACTGCTGCATAAATCATGCTCAACATCATATTCCACTCGTGCGTAATCAATCCTATAGCAACGCTTGATGAGTGGTTGAGCTCTTACTATATATCACCCTTGAAATTCGGAAAGACTTATTTGCGGTAAAACTAGTCGATCAATGGTGCAATCAACGGTTCCATGCCTTTCCTCCTCAAGTTGTCCGCTTGAGGGTACCAGTCTAGAACCCTATAACAACCTTACTCTGATTATAACTATACATGCATCATGGTCAAACCTAGCCGGGTTAATATGTTCACATAATAACCCCTTAAGACAAACCTTATCCAAAATTCCACCGGGGTTTCCATAATCCCAACGGACACAACCATGTTTGTGCATTAATTTTGGAGAACTAAATGACAATATGCTAATCATCGATATATAAATAGTCGAATCTGGAGGGGGAAAGGGTCTAACCTTATTGGTTTTGCAGAAAATGAGGCACGAGGTCCCCAGATTCGGCATGGTCCAAAATATACCACCACTGCTACTAGACTGGTGGGAAGATCTTTCCTCAAGTGACAAAAAACATGTGAAGAAGGTCCTGGGAAATTTGCCTTCTCTGTTAGACATCCAGCCAAATAACATGTTGATAGAAGCTGCAACCATGTTCTGGGATCGTGAAAAATCAATGTTTCACTTCGGTAATATAGAAATGACCCCGCTCCTAGAAGAAATCAGGGGATTTGCTGGGCTAACTTGGGACAACCCTGGGTTATTGGTACCGGAAAATCGCACTGGTAGGGGATTTCTAAAAATGATGGGTCTAAAAAAGAACGCCGATTTGGAGTGCTTAAAGAAATCTTATATACCATTTGACTACTTGTATGAGAGATACGGTCATATCAAGTCCTACCATATTTTCCATGATGATTTTGCCATCACTTCCTTGGGACATATTCATCGCAGAGTTTTCGTTGTTTGCTTCTTGGGGTATGATAGTGTTCCAACGAAAAAGGAAAGAATTCACATTAGATTGGCTATGGTCACCAAGACTCTAATGGAAGGAATCGAGGGACAGACATACACCATAATCCCTATGATTATAGCTGATATCTACGGGCCTTGGACCACTGCCAGAAAGGGTCCAAACATTTCGAGGGTTGCAAGTTGCTGCTTCAGTTGTGGTTAATGGAGCATCTCCAAAAGTGTCAATATCGCCAGGAGTTTCCACGAAGGGCGTGGAATGACCATATTGCCTTCCATCACCCTAAACGGATGGCTTATATTTCGGACAGGTTTGCTCAACCAGAGAGTGCTAAGGAATGGGTGGAGTTCTTCGACAATTGGACTGAGGATCAGGTTCAGTGGATGTTTGAATGGTTCCCTACCGACGAGTTCATCATCAGGTCAAGGACGCTCCTCACTTAGTGTTGATCGGGTTAAGAGGAATATACCCTTATGTTCCCATCAGGGTTATGAGGCAGGCAAGAAGGAAGCAGATCATACCACGGGTCACAAAGATAGGTCATTTGGGAAGATTTTCAGGATGACGACATCCCTTACAAGTGTCAAGCTCAGCATATGTGGCACTCAAATATTATTGTGGAAAAAAGACACCATCGAGCCAGACAGGTATCACGCGGGACATGCACCCTTTTACCCGGCATGGTTGGAGGATAACTTAGTTGGGAAAGTTGAGCCAGGTATTGGTCGGGGAAACGGGGTCATAGATGAAGATGCAGAAACCCAAGTAAAGTACAACAAGTTGCGCAAGAGGATTCATGACTCCGAGGTCGAGCATCAGGAGATACACGAGACAGACAAGAGATTAATCAGGGAATGGAGGGAAATGGCTATCACCTCCAATGACAGGATAGAATATATGGAACAGGGTTCAAGGGAGCTAAAAGGAAAGACAAGAAAGAGGGTTGCTGACTGCCAGAATGCTAAAGGAAGCGAGGCAAGACATTTGGAAAGAGTATACCTATTGTTGGGCATGCGTGAACTAGGGGACCTGATTGATGGAGCCAGAAAGATCAAGCCTGGGGAAGGTTCTTCTGGGACCAAGTAGATTAGATTTACCTATCTTTCCTAAATGTAATAAGGCCATATGCCAGTAGTGACCTATCTTTTATTATTTTAGTGTCGTGTTGGATTCATCTATTTTTATACTAATGAAATGAGGCAATTATTGGCATCTAAATTCTCCAAAATAATTCATCGCTAGGCCTACCTCAGGCACAATGATGCTCCCAAAATAAGACGCGAATTTAAATTCCACAATATGTGTTTAAATACCGCAAATATTCTTTTTAGAACTCTTACTGACTTGGCTACCTTTTGTTTTTCTTTCTTTCTTTTGATTATTCCCATTCCCCAAAGGTTGGTTCGCGCATACTGGAATCATCAGCTTATCATACTAAATCCAGGGTCCCTCCACCTTCTCCTCCTCCTAGTCAACCAAAAGGCAAAGGGAAAGCAAAGATGGATGATTTGAACGGCACCATAAAGGACAACAACACACATGTTGAACATTCAGAAGCTTCTGATGGCCGAAGTACTCAGGCCCCAAATGATGTGGTATCACGACTTGAGCAGAAAATACTAGAACTCCAGGGTGAGCTTGAGTAAGTCCAGAGCTTAGAAAATCTATCCCTCACACTCAATATCCCAGATGTCATCCATTCAAACATTTAGAACCCCGCACCACTGCAAAACACACCCAACAAATGCCCACAGAATCCTCCTGCACCTCACCATTATACAACCCCACCATAGAGTCAAACTATTCCTCCGCAATACCAGCAAAACACCTACCACACTCCACAAAACATCCCGCCAGTCATTCCTGAAACCCAGAGTTCCACCAATGATCAACATTATACCCAAACTCCCGGTCACCAAAATAATCCTATATATGTGGAGACCCTACCTCAATCCACTCAACCCCTATCCTATGCACCAGAATCTGCTGAGAAGGACCTGCTCATTAAGAACCTGGCTGAAGAGCTCAAGAAGTTGACGAGTCGAGTTCAAGGCGTCGAAGGGAGCAAAGGGATAGAAGGTCTGAACTATGAAGACCTATGCATACAGCCCGATGTAGAACTTTCGGAGAATTATAAACCCCCCAAGTTCGAAATGTTTGACGGAACAGGTGATCCCAGGGTTCACTTGAGGACTTATTGCGACAAACTTGTAGGGGTCGGAAAGGATGAAAGAATCCGAATGAAGCTTTTCATGAGGAGTCTTACAGGAGATTCTTTATCCTGGTACATCATCTAGGATCCCAAGAAGTTGGCCAACTGGGTGAGTATGGCGTCTGACTTCATGGACAGATTTAGGTTTAACACAGAGAATGCGTCGAATGTCTTCTACATTCAGAACTTAAAGAAGAAGCCCACTGAGACCTTCTGCGAGTATGCCACTCGTTAGAGGTCACAAGCAGCCAAAGTCAGGCCAACATTGGACGAAGAACAGATGAACAAGTTCTTCGTCAGAGCACATGATCCGCGGTACTATGAAAGTTTTATGGTTATTGAAAACAACAAGTTCTCCGATATCATAAAACTCGAAGAAAGGATTGAAGAGGGCATTAAAAGCGGTATGGTGACAAACTTTGAAGCATTGTCGGCCACAAACAAAGCATTGTAGTCAGGGGGTATATCAAAGAAGAAAGATGCAGGAACCGTAATGGTCTCCCAAGGACCCAAAACTCCACTTGTATATCAAACCTCCCCACTTACGTACCAAGCACCTCTACCCACATATAAACCATCACCTCCCAGATATTCCCAACCAGCCACTGCTTATCACACATATAATTCCCAACCCTCTCACTTTCAGTCACCTCCAACCCGCCCAAACTACCCTAGACCTCGGCCTAACTTTGACCACAGACCACCTAGACAATACACTGCCATTGCCGACTGCATTGACCAGCTGTATGAAAGGCTGAAGGTTGCTGGTTATATCACTCCTATCCCTGATGCGACCGTGGAGAATCCATCCCAATGGTCAACCCAAACAAGACCTATGCATATCATTCTAGCATGAAAGTGCACACCATTGACGAGTGCCAAACATTAAAGGATAAGATCCAGACCTTATTTTATAATAAGATCATTCAGGCCAAAGAAGCTACACCCAACGTCCGCAACATCCCCCTTCAGATCATAGAGGTTAAGGTGTCAATATGATAGAGACCGATGAGGAATGGGATCCCGAGGAATCGATCGGGCTTATCAAAGAGGGTGACAATCCTAAGAAACCCGCAGTCACGCTCAATCCTATTATACTACAAATACAGCCGCCAGTGGAGGTTGAGATAGATGCATCAGTTCCATTTGAAGTTGAGATAGCACCCCCCCACAACTGCGCATGTTCTATTCGAGGTGGAAGTAACCACTCCTTTCATAGTGACAGTGTCAACCACGCGACTTTTCAACACTAAGGCTATACCTTGGGATTATGTGGCCGAATCTAGAAGAAGAGAAAAGAACAAAATAGAAGAATCCGGCTCTGCGCTAGGGATGGCCAGAACGGGAAGAGTCTACACACCAGAGCATTTGGGAGAATCCAGTAAGCATGCCTCTAACAGACCGCCCGTTATTGAAACAGGCCCAGACGACCTTTGGAGGAAAGTGCAAGCAAAAGAGTATTCAGTCACAGATCATTTGAACAAGACTCCTGCTCAGATATCTATCCTGTCACTGCTACATAATTCAGAAGTGACCAGGAATGCTCTCTTAAAGGTGTTAAGTGAGGCATATGTACCTAACAACATCACTGGTGGGGAAATGGCCAATATGGTGGGACAGGTGCTGGGAAAGTCACAAAATCACCTTCCACGAGGACGAGCTGCCACCCGAGGGTTTGAATCATAACATGGCACTACATATTACCGTGCAATATGAGGACAATTTCATTGCCAGAGTTCTGATAGATGGGGGATCCAGTCTCAATATTTGCCCATTGACAACACTGAAGAGGCTAGACAAAGGCCTGCATGAAAGAAGAGAAGGGACCATGAACGTGAAGGCATTTTGACGGGTTCATAGGGCTACCATTGGGGAAATCTATCTTTGTTTATAGATGGGGCCTACATGGTTCGATGTCGAGTTTCAAGGGATGGACATATCCGTATCCTATAATCTATTGTTGGGACGGCCATGGATACACGCCGTTGGGGCTGTGGCATCAACTTTGCATCAGGCAGTGAAGTTCGAATGGAACCATCAAGAGGTGATTATCCATGGAGATGGGAGCAACCCCATTTAAAACCGTCAGACTGTCCTGGTGGTTGACAATAGAAGAAGGCTCAGGGGAGAAACTTATTATCACATCGAGCGGGTCAATGCAATTGAGAAAGATAAGTGATGGAGAAACAAGAGAGAAAGTTTACTAGCGTGGATAGGATATGAACCCGACAAAGGTCTTGGCAACACCTACCATTAATCATCCAATCTTCTACACTCATTCACAACTCACAATCAAGGAATAGTCCGCCAAAAAGAACATTCAGTCTTTGAGCCTCACGGATACAAGAATTTTCATACCCGATCTCAACACCGCTTCTCATAGCTGACATGTAATTCATACTCCATCATCTCACGGAGAATCACCTAGAAGTCGAAACACAATGTGCTTGCCAACAGGCGAAATCTACTTCGATAGGAATCCCATAGTGCCAACAAGACTTCAAACACCTGAAATTGTCTGAGACATCAAGAACTCGTATCCTTCCCTCCAAAACTAAATTGAAACCTTGTACATGCAACCTTTCAACCCCACACGGTGAATCACCTCTAACATGCTAACTCGCAACACTACGAAAGTCTCATAGTCAACTCTAAACCATAAGCAAATTGAACACCTCATCACCCTAGAATCTTTCATTTAACTCAATCCAGGATAACACCACCACACAAAATATTGCTTCCATACCTGTAGAAAATATCAACTCCGATTGTGGTCATAACCATGATAAATTCTCCGGAACTCAGTAATACATAATCGAGTAATCAAAACCAATCGCCTCTAACTCAATCGAGTCACGCAGACTGCCAACCCAAAAGTAACACAATCCAATATGATCTCCCTGAGGGAACTCCTGGGAACCCAAAGCCATTTCTTGCATCACTCCAACATTGACATGTAGACTCTTCTTGAAAAGGAAACATTGAAGATCCAATTACCATGCACTTCCATTTTCAAGCCCACCTGTAGACAAATCCAAAAGCCCTTAAAGGCTACATAAGACCTGGAACTTGCCATAACCTTCTCAATAACCAATCATCTTACTCTGATCTTAGATACACAGCTAATATGCGTCAAGCAACCCATGCTACACCAACATATGCCCATTCAAATAAATAACCAAGCAATCTCCCGGTTCAAAAATTGATACTGCCCATGACCCTACAGTCCGATCGTCTTTAGAAGACTCCACCACTTAGCTCGAAGCCATAGAACACCCCATCAGCAACCCAAGGTACCATATCTTCAAAGCGTGCCCCGATCCCGCACGACTATTTAGCTGAATACTTCAAAAACTCATGCAATACTGGTCATAGAACACCCCGAAGACTCTGCCAAGCGCTTACCCATTATTGCAATAGTCAACCAACTTCCTCAAATGCTCTGAAATGATCACATATGCACTCCACTGAATGGAAACCTCACACGAGACACTAGATCCAAACTCATCATACAGGAGATGGCCCACCGATTATACTCAAATCGACACCTTGCCATGAGCCCACCTTAGTCACAATAACCAGGCCACCAGCCAATGTTCCCAAATCTATGCTTACCAACCAGACATATGAACCCGCCTCATACCACAAATGAATGACTAGAAGATTTAACATTGCATCTGCTTCTGAGGCTAGAAAACACATCGTAATCTATCTGCAGCATCACCGATCATTGGCACATAGCGGATACTGAGTGCACACCACCACATATGAGCGATTAGGAGGAGTCAAAGTCGTAGGTTTCAAGCTGAAACAAGGCCGCACAATAAGGAAAAAAGAAAGTGAAATTTTTCCTAAATGCCCTGGATCCTCCCGAAGATAGATATGGACGTCATCATACCGATTCACAGGACTCTACTGGACACTTTCCCATGACTCGTAAAACCTACAAACCTAGGGCTCTGATACCACCTTGTCACGACCCAAAAATCACAGGTCATGATGG